>JANAVB010031815.1:3487180-3654680 GCA_029216955.1 Iris pallida
TTAAAATATATATTTGAAAATCTAACTTCGATAAGGTTCTTTTAAAAAAAAACGAGAGATAAATCGGAGTTCTAAGCTAAAAGTTATGATATTTCTAAGTTGGTCTGGCTACTAAAAACGTGGATAAAAATTATGACGAATTTGGGTTGGCCAAGATACTTGGATACCAACATAGGTATCCAAATGAAACTCATTCTAACCATCCTAACTAAGATCAATCCACTCTCTAATCATTCTAAAATCGAATATAATTATCTATTTAAACTATTATCATACATACATACACATGGGGTGTCCTAATTTGGGATCTATCAAGTAGGACACAAGACACCTATAACATCCTCAAATGACTCCAAATGGTCTCAAAATTGAATCTAAAGGGGACACATGCATGAGGGTGGATCCTTTGGATTCAAAACTAATTAATATACAAAGGAAATCAAGTTAGAGGATAGATTTTACCTATTGGGAGTGAAATCCCAATGAAAATCTTTAGGACACGGCTCTGATACGAAGATCTATCCAAAAGGACACCTCCCTTTGCACCTTTCCCAAATTCTTGGATAGAATCCTTCCTTGATAGTGTGGGATGGATTAGGAGAAGTTTGGATGGAGGAATGTGAGGGAAAGGAAATCAAATCAAAGAGGGAAGCTCTCTAATTTGGGGAAGAACACTTAGGGTTCTATGTAGAGGTAAAAAAGAGGCAAGGGTTTTCTTAAGAATTCTTTATAGGAAGGGAGGGGGCATTTGATGGCTGGTCATTAGATGAATTAGGGTTAATTTTTCATGTAGATGAGTGGCTAGGAGTTGTCCACCCAATTCTAAGCCTTCCTATTGGTTCAACTAGTCATAAGGCTTTCTTTTTCACAAATATCCTAAGGGGTAAATATCCTAATATGAAATATCTAGATATTGTTAATCTAACTTAACCATTAAGTCTCTAACCTTCTAACTAAACCTCCATGAGCATCATTAACATCAAGGTTTAGTCAAAACTAGGTTAGTCTCTAATAATTCAATTAGCACAATACTAATTAATCAAAATTCATTTTCATTAATAAGTCAAAAATGACCAAAATATCCTTAGGCTAAAAAGTCACAATTAGTCACCCTAATCACATGGTTAGGTCCCCATGGTCATGGTTAGTCTCTAGGTCATGCAGTCTCTAGGGTTACACTAGTTAACCATCAAAATCACAATTCAACATTTTAAATAGTTTTAAAATAATTAAAAATTACCAAAAATTATAACATGGTTTAAATATCATTATTAAATGATTATAATTATAAAATTTCAAAATTACCCTTATCTTAGAAACTGGGTGCTACAAGTCTACCCTCCTTAGAAGAATTTCGTCCTCGAAATTAAGATAGTCGTACTCCTTCTAGGTCAAACCCCCAACAATAAGGTCGAAGCCTCTTCCTAGCAGCACACAAGATCAACAAATAAAATATGGATAGTAGGCTTAAAATGGGTCATGTCCAAAATTTGGCTTGACAAGTTTAGGTTGAAAAGGTGTCCCAATTTGAGTCGGAAATAAAAGCGACTCCGTGGGGTAAATCAATATGGATATTGTGTCAGGAAAGTCGTGTGAAGCAAATGAAGCACAAGATAGTGTGTCCGAGTGGGACACGAAGGTCATAGGTGTAGGGTTGTTTAGGTCATGCATGTGAAATCGGTTTTGAGAAAACAACTAGTCTTGTGCTCCTAAATTAAAAGTCACGATAATGTGCATATGATAATCATAATTTAAGTTGGATTGGTCGAATGGCCTAAATTGGACCGGAAGTTGTGATGCAAAAGTAGTACAAGGAAACAAGTTGAGTGGGACAGACTCTGGTCATGAGTGCCAGACTGGGAAGATAAGGAAAATAATGAAGTAATCAGGGCTGTTAGGCAGTATCATCTTATATGAAACTGGAAACTGGCTGCAATGGTCACCATTCTAAGGTCAAAAGTACAATATCAATTCTAAGTCGAAAAGTCCTACCATAAATCATCAATTCATTATATTTTAGAAGAAATTTATATCAAAGGAAGTTACACAAAGGATTATACTAACAACTAAAACTACTCCCACTCCTAAGTTAATTTGAAGAAGAACAAACAACAATTTTTTTTTGAAAAAGACTGAATTAAAAAGGTAGAATGATATTTTATAAACCTTTTTGAGATAAAATCTGATAATCATATGCGTCTGTCCAAAATCATGATAATCAAAATCTTCATCATACTAGTAGGCAAGGCTACGATATTCACAGAGTCCTCGATTAAGGTACATACCTCTAGAATCATGGTATTTAAAATTTTCGCATTGCCGCATGCTTGGCCGCGAAAATCTTAAATTCCCATACCCGAGAAATATATCATAAATCAGACTGTATGTCCTCACCCTGCTTGCTAATGTGACTGTAGAAGATTCTAGATTCCATAACTAAGTCGACCTAGCCCATACGATTCATCTTGGTAGAATATTTCAAATTAAACTTGATTACCAAGAATCAAATTCATCAACAACAAGGAAGATAAACAGAAGCTGTTGGAATCGAATTTTGAGATATTCATAATAAGATTCTCAAGGGTCATCCAAGGAATCTCTCAAGTAGTCCTAACAATGATTGAGTAACTCTCTATACTGTCTAATCCTATATCCTAACAGCAGGCTCGTAGCAGCACTCTAAGTCGAGCACCACTACGAAATCGTACTAGTTGCGACTCTGACCTACATGGGCCACCACAAAAACGTGTGACGACCCGCACCCTGAGGAAGGGCACGAGAACGTGGGTACGTCCAGCCTACGCCGCAGTATCGGCGGTAGAACGCTGTATAGTTCGTCTATAACATCTAACATCTAACATCTAACACAATATGATATAAACATATCATCTCCGCACGGAGGTATAATATAATATCTCAATTCTATATCTCAATCACAAGTCTAGAAAAGATAGAGCACGATATGGAAAAAGAAGAAACTGAAATATAAATAGCGTTATCACACCACACAAAGTAGGTGTCCAACACAAATAAATATAAGTCCTGAAATATAACTAAGTCTCAACTAACAATCAGAACAATCTGATACAAACTAAAAACTATAAATACTAGACTAGACTAGGCACCCTCTACTGAGCTAGATGCTCCTCAGGCTCCTGAAGGTCACATTTATGTGCCCCATAGAAGGTAGGGCAGTCATCATCATCATCTGTAATTTTCAACAGGTCCAGTCAGGACAGGAGCGAGCACACTACATCTCACGCAGTTCATAACATGTTAGGAAATATAAGCGTGCAAAAGAGTAAAATACATGAATTGTAAGAAGATGTATATGAAAACGAGAGAGAATTTATAACTGAAATATATATAGGATAAGTAAAACTGCAATACTAGTGATTTAGAGCACAATATGGTTATGTAAACGGCTTAGGTTGCACAATAACAATAGGTCAAATCCATCATAACGTGAGTGTACAATAGAAGCGCACAATAGTCATACCATGGGATTTGATTACATAACCATTCCTACTCACCCTCCCCAATCAATACACAAGGATCCAATCCAGTTACGCTACCTTGTACAATAGGCAAGGGTTTTCTTAAGAATTCTTTATAGGAAGGGAGGGGGCACTTGATGGCTGGTCATTAGATGAATTAGGGTTAATTTTTCATGTAGATGAGTGGCTAGGAGTTGTCCACCCAATTCTAAGCCTTCCTATTGGTTCAACTAGTCATAAGGCTTTCTTTTTCACAAATATCCTAAGGGGTAAATATCCTAATATGAAATATCTAGATATTGTTAATCTAACTTAACCATTAAGTCCCTAACCTTCTAACTAAACCTCCATGAGCATCATTAACATCAAGGTTTAGTCAAAACTAGGTTAGTCTCTAATAATTCAATTAGCACAATACTAATTAATCAAAATTCATTTTCATTAATAAGTCAAAAATGACCAAAATATCCTTAGGCTAAAAAGTCACAATTAGTCATCCTAATCACATGGTTAGGTCCCCATGGTCATAGTTAGTCTCTAGGTCATGCAGTCTCTAGGGTTGCACTAGTTAACCATCAAAATCATAATTCAACATTTTAAATAGTTTTAAAATAATTAAAAATCACCAAAAATTATAACATGGTTTAAATATCATTATTAAATGATTATAATTATAAAATTTCAAAATTACCCTTATCTTAGAAACTGGGTGCTACAGTATCAGACCCCATATTTGGTTCTGTCCACTTACCTTATCTCCCTTTATATCAGATCTGAGATGGGGGTGAGTTACCTACCATGTTCAGTAGCAGTAGCATAGGCAGTGAACAAGATGGGAAGTAGAAGAATGAGGGGTTTAAGGTATCAGTAAGGAAAGGGAGAGTATCAGTAATAAGGAAGTCATGATAGGGAATGTCTAAAATGATTTGGAGGCTTAGGAGACTTGTGAACAGTTGGTAAGGGTATCTCCATACGCATTACATGTGAGAGTGTGTGGAGGAAGGGGTTTCATGGCAGTAGGTAGCAAGACTTGAGAGAAATAGGCATGTGTGTGTATTAAAATTTATAGATATATACATATGTGTGTTTTAAGAGGAAGTTCAGATCCTCCATTACTGTTCAGACCTTGTTAAGTTAATATTCAGTTTTGTCCCCATTTCCTTTATTACTCCTTTAGTTCATTTTTGAATATATTGGTTCAGTCCCTTGTTTACCCATAGTAATCATATCATGGTTCATTCCTATATGCTATTCAATCATAAGGGGATACATATTATATATGTGTTACATTTTGTATAGCATTCAGTAGGAGGAAGAATAGGCACCGGTCATTGACATATATTTATATCAATTAGAGGAGGGACATGACATATAGAGTAGTGAATGGGAGCATAGCAGTTATAAAGAGCATAGGCACATGGGTGCTTGTGAGGAGATAGGGGAAGTTGTAACAGTAGTATTTATGAGAGAGAGGGGTCTTCCCTAATAGGCAAGCTAGGGTCTGCACTTGGCTTCCTAAGCCAATGTGCACAGCAGTAGGAGACTCCCTGTACTGGGATTAAGGGTGTTGATACTAGAGTATGTAGCGCCTGTAATGGTAAGAAGAGAAAGGGGAAAGTTGGTAGCAGCAGTAAAAATGCAATAGCAGTAGAAAGGGATGGTCACATAAATAGATGAGTAGCTAGATGGCTAGATGGTTGATAGAGAGAGCGTAGGTTCATATGCAATGTGTGGTGTCATATTGTGTGAGCAGTTGATGAAGAGTGTGTGGCATTAGCACCTGCATATATGTGTTCCTTAGAAGAGTTTAAGTGAGGGGCTCAGATATATAGTTAAGTTTCTAACTTAATGCATTATCCATTTCATTTGTGCATACCCATACCTTAGCTCTAGCCATCTTTCATACAAGGTTCTGTCCTTAACTGAAGTCAGTCCTAAGTTACTTGTGTTCAATTGGTTAGTTATTTAGGTATATG
This sequence comes from Iris pallida, assembly GCA_029216955.1. Lineage (NCBI taxonomy): Eukaryota > Viridiplantae > Streptophyta > Magnoliopsida > Asparagales > Iridaceae > Iris > Iris pallida. Next base: position 3,492,654 of record JANAVB010031815.1, read on the forward strand.
TGTTGTGTTAAAACACAAATACTTGTATGTATATAATTAGAGGAGGGAAGAAGGCAGTAGGCAAGTATATATATAGAGAGTGAATGTGAAGTGTGGGTATGTGAGGGTAACAAGTAAACAGGGATGTAGTGTGTATAGGAATTATATAGGTAAGTCTAGAAAAAGGGGTGGTACACTAGATAGTGAGGTGAGGCCTTGAGTATTGCCTTTACGCTAGATGCCTAAGTAATGCATGGGATTTTGGGAAATAGGTTAAGGTTGCATTGTAGACCCTAAGTATACACAACATGGATGACTACATAGAGTATTGGTCTAGTATTGGCTAGGATACCTTGGTTTAGCAAGAAATTAACCTAGAAATGGCCTAGCAACATGTAAATAACATATTTAGACTCATTGTTTACTCTAGAACATCAAATAACTCCGTAATCTCATATATAGGTTTGTGTGACACCATTTTGGGCATCGATCCTCATTCATTGCTCTGGACGACAGGAAAGTACATTCTCTGATAGTTTTCATTTACTTGATGATTATTATGATTCAGCTTCTAGTATAGTTCTATTTTATTCTCTGTCACAACACGGATTGATTATTCTGGATCCATTGCATGCGACACACATACTTTACTTGTCTGGCCTCTATTTCTGGAATAACTTACTGGAACCATCTACTGGCATCACATTGTTCTGGCTGGACTTGTATTCGATACGTATCGTATTATGGATTCACTTGTACTTATCGGGCGAAGAAATACTCGAGTAGACATATAAACATTTCCAATCATACTAGAACCACCCTACTGGTCTAATCTGGAAAGATAGCCGTCGCTGCTAGGCCAAGCACGACGTGCCGTATTCACTACTAGTCTAATCTAGAAAGATAGCCGTCGCACGCTTGCCAAGGGTGCGATGTGCCATATTTATCCACTAGCAATTTACATGTCGAAAGCGGTATTTCAAAACAAACTAGATTAGTGTCTTGTACTAGATTCACATTTGTCTTATGTTATACTGTTTGGACTCACATCACCTATATACTAGATCAGTCTCTATTTACAGTCTTCATTGCCATGCTCTCCTGATTTACTGTATTTACTTTCCTTGTTCTTTAATTAAATTGTTGTTCTATTTCATTTCATGTCTCAAACCTTCCATGTTCATCAAATATTACTTGCTATAACTGCTTTATAGTATTTGTCATTTATTTGGAACTGCTAGAGGAGATGTGCTCGTTCCATTCTGACTGGATATATTTTTCAGATGATTGCTCAGGAGATTCGTGTCCTACCTACTACGGTGTCACCTCCAGTTTCCAGAAACAGGGGTATTTTTGTCATTTTTCATTTTAGAATATTTTTGAAATTATTTATTTATTTATAATATTATTTTGGGGTTATTTGAGTCGGGTTCGAATTTCAACTCAATCCAACTTGTATCGGGGACCCGGGTAGTGTTGACTCTAGTGGGACCCACACACTAGTTAGCCATGGCCCACATGATAGAAATATTTTAGTTAGAGGTTAGACTAATTATTATGGATAGGGTTTGGTTAGATTAGAGTTTTTAGAATGACTAAACTAGCCCCGACTTAAACCCATTCCTAATATTTAATTAAATAGGCTAGTGGGGGTATTTTAGACTTTGTAAAATAGGGGGGGAATCAGCCATTAGGGCCGGCCACCTATGGATAGGGTTAGGCTCCATCATTTCATCATTATCCCCTCTTATTTTATCTCTCTTGTTCTTTCCCAAATTTTAGAGAGCAACCTCCATTGATTTCTCCACCAAATCCTTCCATTTTTCCATCCCACCTTCTTCTTTCCTTCTCCATTCAAGCCAAGGAGGAAGCTACCCAAGTTTGGGAGGAGTCGGAGCTCGTTCGTGTCCTTTTGGAATCTCTACGTGTCGATGTCGCATCGGGAAGGCTTTTCTTCGATCCGATATACCGGGAGGTATAAACCCCTTCTCCTTTTCATTTTCTCATGCATGTAGGATAATTTGTGACCCATAGGAATGACCCTCATGGTTGTGTCTCCATTTGTGTCCATTTCGTGTCCTTTTGGAGACTTTTAGGTGTGTCCTAGGTGTAGGTTTGTGTCCTAGTGGGAAAAATCTATTTGGACACTTGTATTTATTATGTATATATTGTGGATGATTTATGAGAGTTTAAATCCCAGATTTTTACTTGTTTAGAAATGTGTTTTGCAAAGTATCATATGGTATCATATTTATTTACCTACATTATTATATATTTGGTTATTATAGTTATTATATATATATATATATATATATTTTTTTTATATATATATATATATATATATATATATATATATATATATATATATATATATTTTGGAATAAGGGTGAATTTATTCCTCGCATATAGCGGAAAAGGTATTAAAGTACAACATCACAACTCTCCATGCCCCAAATAATAATATTATGGGGCCATTACAGATACATCGAATTCTATATTATGTAGAATTTCAATAGGGGGGTAGTCAAGCCCTCAAAGATACGCCTGTTCCGCTCCTTCCAGATGTGCCAAACAGACGCAGCAAGACGAACTCTGGCTCTTCTAGCCCACCCCGGATCCCGGCTACTGTGATCTCGGATCCAGCTGAGAATGCTCCGGATGTCTCGATCCACCCCAACTCCTCCTCTCAGCTGTGCACACTGCTCAGTCCAAATGTGCCAGGTCATCGGGCAGACAGAGAAGAGATGCTCCATGGATTCATCGTCCTCATTACATAACACACATTTGGCATCCGGGATCTGCATCCCAAATCGGAGGAGTCTGTCTCTCGTCATCAGTCTACCCCGGAGAAGACGATATGCACATAGTTGCATTTTTCGTGCAACGCCCTTATCCCAAATGAAGTCCACCTCCTCAGCCAGGCCGTAGTGGGTCCGAACCAAATCGTAGCAGCTGCGAAAGCAGAATAACCCTGACCGCCCCCCGTACCTGGGCCGGCCCAGCACCATGTATCCTCCGCCTGGCTAGCGTCGATAGTAATAAGGCAAATCTCCTCGGCTAGCTGAGCAGTATAAGTATATCCCTCTGGCCTCCAAACTCCATCTCTAAGGATCCGACTACAAGTGAGCCCCCTGTCCGCTTCTCTGTCCAGCTGCCCCCCCAGAATATCGAGCAAGGATCTGGAACCCAACCAAGGGTCCAGCCAGAGGTCAGTAGTCGTCCCATCCTTCATCTGCCTGCAAATAGCGGTCTGAAGCACCGGTCTACACCTTAGGATAGCCTTGAACGTGACCGAAAAATTGTTGTCTATCCTGCAAGCCAGCGGTCTGAAGTACCGGTCTACGCCTTATATATATATATATATATATTTGTGGCTTATATATATATATGTATAATATAATGGTGTGTCATGTATATACTTTTGTGTTTGTGTGTGGGGTTCGGCCAAGGGAGGGATTTGATTGGTGTTGGTTTTGGTATGTGTGTGTGGTGCATGGAAGGTGTTTGAGAAAATGGGAGTTGAGAGTGGTGATAGGGGGAAGAAGTTAGAGGTGTGGTGTTGTTGGTTGTATGTATATGTATATGGTGTAGTGAGAGTGTTGAGTGTTTGTGGAATAGAAAGTTAGAGAGAATGAGTGATAGAGGGGGGGGGATTAACTGTTATAAAGGGCAGCCCACATTCAGTAAACAGCCCAAATGGAAGCCCCTTAACCCAGTCCTTTAACTCACCATAGCAGCCCAAAACCATCCCCTAAACAGCCTATAACCTGCCCCTTACCAGCCTACATGGCTGTCCCAAAACTGTCACTTAACAGCCCCAAACACCCCTCCAATCCAGTCCCATTGGTAGTCCATTCCAGCCCCCTTTGACATCTCAAATCCAGTCCAAAACCACTCACATTCAGCCCCACACCAGCCTGAAAACCAGCCTATATTTAGCCCCCACATAGACACCATAAAATCAGTCCCATGGTAGCCTAAAACCTGTCTTATAGGACAGCCATAGGGCTGTGCATTCAGCACATAAACCAGCCTCTACCAGCCCCAAAAACAGCCCTTAACTTGGCCTTAACCCAGCCCTTAACTTGGCCTTAACCCAGCCCTTAGTGGCTGTCCCAAACCACTCCGAAACAGTCCATGAATGGACAGCATTTGACAGTCCCTTCCAGGCCATATATCACTCCCAAAACCCCTTCAAAACAGTCCTAAAATCAGTCCCTTAAACCATCTCAAATCAGCCCACATATATGTATATATGTATCCTTTATTATAGATTATATATATATATATATATATATATATAATATATATATATATGAACCTATATATATATATATATATATATATTATATAATATATAATATATATATATATAACCTATATGCCTATATATAAGTCCTATTTTAGCTATGTGTGTGTGTAAGTGCCCATATATGTATTGTGTGTGTGTGAACCTATACTCATGTATGTGAGTGAGCTATTGGATATGTGTGTGTGTCTAGATATGGGAATATAGGTGAGTATATATATGTAGCTATATACCATGTGTGTGTGAGAGTTTAGTGTGTGTGTGTGAGAGCCTTTGTGTATAGCTAGTAGCCTATAGGTATTAGCCTATATGTAAACCTATAGGTAGAGCCTATATGTGACCATGTGTGAATGAGAGGTGAGTGAGTTGGTGTGTGTGAGTTTGGGTAAATGGGAAAAATGGTACAAGGGAAAAGGTAAGGTAATAGGTAAATGACTAACATGTGATCCAAAATAGATTAGATACCTAGGAAACCTCTGTATCTTGGTAGGTAACCCTTAGATAGGATAGTATCTAACTACCCTAGGAAGCCTAGGCTAGTATCTTGGGTATTAGCGGGGTTTCCTTTGTATTGGGCAAGGTATCGGAATTTACCTTAGTAAGGGTAATGTGGGTTTTACCTAGAAACATGGTATTTGAGTTTGGAGTCTAAGATATGGTTAGAACTTGGTTCCCTTGGTTGGTAATGATCAAATGTAGTGCTCCTAGACTAGTTTTGACGTCGGTTGACCATTTTGACCAAAAGTCAATAAAAGTCAACCGAGAGTCAAAATTAGCCTTTAAGCGACTAGATTTGACCGAAACCAAACCAGAGTTGACCAGTTGACTGAAAGTCAACAGTTGGTCAATATTAGACTATTTTGACCTAGGTTTGACCTAGAGTTGACCTAGAGTTTACCAGAGTTGACCAGGGTTGACCAGTTGACCAAAAGTCAACTGTAAGTCAACCTTTGACCCCGTTTGACCTAGTTTGACTTGGATTGACTTCCAGTGACCTGGTATGACCTAGTATGAACCGGTATGACCTAATGTGACTCAGTTTGACCTAGACTTGCATTCATGACTTAAACCAGTTTCCTTTTCATTATAAAACCCTGTTTGACTCATAGTATCTTATTTTAGGTCTGTGATTACTCTGAGCGTCTGTTCACCTTATCAGCTCAGAACCACAGGCAAATACATTCACTGATAGTTTTTATTGTCTTGATATCTACTATATCCGATTCAGTTGTAGTGTCTTACTTGATTCTCGACACGATAGTTCACGGACTAGTATACGTCGGATCCTGTCATGAGATGTTATTCCCGGATTTTCCTTGGTATATTGGTATGTGATATCTATGTTTTATGTACTTATATAGATATTAATTTGGGAGTGGGATGATCACCTGCTTTTGAATCCGTGTCATGACGTGCCATGTCCGGATCCATAATACTATTCGGGGATGGAGGAAATTAGGGGTTATGTGATCAAAGCCTCCCTGTCACTATTTTTCTAGCGCCACCCTCACCTCACGTAGGGTGTAGCAGATACCCCATGTCCATGTTATCCAGGTTGGCCGGCATGACCCTTTCAGATTTTTATGTAATTGTCGGACCAAGTGGATAACCCTACCATGATTCCCTAGCCGATCACATAGCGCTCTAATAATTCAAGTCATATTTTTATATTTATTTATCCTAGGAGGCTAAGTTCTGTTCGGGAGAAAGGTTACAACCCGATCCTTGTTTGGTTTAAGGGTTGTAACTCGGCTTCCGAATAGTTCCTAAGCAATCCTACATATATATTTCGTCCTATTCAGTACTCACATCTATTATACATTTTCTGCTGATTTTACTCTGTTTTATATATCTTGGTCTTGTATTTCATTACACTGTCTCTTATAGTATTTGTCAATTCATATGGAACTGCTGTTGGTATTTGTACTTGCTTATTTTCCTGACAGGATACCGTTGCCAATTTTACAGATGATTCTGAGGCTGATTGCCCGACCTATTATGGGGACGGGTTAGATGGAGTAGACTTGGACCGTGGCTTGATAGTAGAGCCACTAGACTTTGCTCACCCTGAGTAGTGTAGTTTAGTTAGGTTTGCCTGGCCTGCGAGCCAGCTAGTACTTTTCAGACTGTAATATTATATTATATTCTGTGATGTTATGTTTAGTTTTGGACTTGTGTGGATCTCGAACTTATTTCTTGATTTTATCTATCATATTTTCTTTCGTGCTATCTATCCTAGTTTGCCTTGTGATTGAGACTGTATTGCTATGTCACCTCCATTCGGAGTGTATATACTACATGTACCTTTATCTGTTTAGTTGTAGTATTTATAGATGACCTAGACAACGTTCTACCGCCGATGTTGCGGCGTAGGCTGGACGTAACCACGTACTCGTGCCCCTAATCAGGGTGCGGGTCATGACATACGGATCCGAGGAGGGGATCACTACCTTGGGTCCTGATTTTCAGGAGTGATCACCGGGAGACTTAGTACTAGATTTGGCTTGTGTTAGTTTCATTTGTTAGAACTTTTGGCTTGTGTTGTAATGGAGATTTTGTTATTTAAATTCTAAGACTTGTATTTGAATTTGGATATATTTATTTGTTGTTGTTGTTGACCCTTTGTAGTTATTTAGACTTCTTTGATATATTATCGTGCTTTAGATTGTGATTGAGTATTTACCATATCATTACACTTGTCCTCCATTCGGAGTTGAGATCTATGACAGGTACATTATATCTTTGTGTGAGTTGTTAGTTAGCGACCTAGACAACGTTCTACCACCGATTATGCGGCGTAGGCTGGGCACAGTTACGCACTCGTGTCCCTATACCGGGTGCGGGTCGTGACATATTAGGACTGGGGCATTACAGGCTAGACGATCTGTGAGCCTATGGCAGCCTCGGAGAATGTCAGTTGCCTTATTTAGGCTGGGAGAGGAAGCTTCAAGATCGTCTGATTTAGGCTAATCATGTGGAGGATATATATTCATGCTGTGGAGAGAGACATGGAGCAGGCGAAGGACTACTGGATTTGGTAGGACATGGAGAAAGACAAGTTCTCTCTTAAGATTACCTTGAACCAAATTAGGACTACATCTGAGGAGGTGAACTGGGCGAAAGTTGTTTACGTTAAGGGAACGACGGCCAATACTAGCTTGTGCCTCTACAAGATGGTGCAAAACAAGCTGCATACTTGGGGAAAACTCAGGATTTTTGGGGTTGACTGCTCCGACCAAAGCTGTAGTTTGTGTAGTGGCAATATTGAGTCTAGGGAGCACCTATTCTTTGGTTGTGATTTTGTTTAGAAAATTTGGACCATCTAGTGGATCAAGTGCGGTCTCTCAACAATATCTCACAAGATCTTCGATCTGTCATGAGCAAGGTAAAATCGCAGGAAGGGAAGGGAGCAGAAGGGTATAGACAGATCCGACTTATTTTTGGACGGGGGATGGCATGTATGGAGGGAATAAAATAGATGTATCTTTGAGGCTCTCTCCCTCAGTAAATATGTTGTACAAAGAAACATATAGAAGCTGATATAGATATCCTAGATCCCAAATGAGGTTTTTTGTGCTCTGGATTGGGTTATTTGTTATAATTTTGGTGTTCCATCAATAATATATATATATATATATATATATATATATATATATATATATATATATATAAACTTACGGGATAATTTAAAGAAATCATACGGAGAGAAGGAAAAAAACCAAACCAATTCTTACGGAGAGAAAAAATATATGCCTCTAAACTCTCCAAATTTGTGGTCTTAAAAACAAATCTATATTTTAAAACAAATCTATATATAAATCTAAATATTTCAGTAAAAACAAAATTAACATAATCTATCTTTCAAAACAAATATGAAAAACAATTATCTTTAAAAAACTAGTCTATTTCTAAAAATGTTAGTGTTAATGTTAATGTTAATGTTAATATTAATGTTAATGTAAATTTTAACGGTAAATAATATTAATATTAATATTAATATTAATAATAGTTTTAATTTTAATTTTAATATAAATGTTAATTTAATTTTAATGTTTATGTTAAAGTTAAAGTTAATATTCATATTCGTATTAATTTTAATATTAATGTTAATTCTTTAATGTTAATTTTAATGTTATTGTTAGTATTTTTTTCAAAGATAGATCTCTTCAAGTTATTTATTTTAATGTTAATTTTAGTTTTTAATATTAATATTAATATAATATTAATATCAATATTAATATTAATTAATATTAATGTTAGTATTAATTTCCTAATGTTACTTTTAATTTTATGTTTAATTTTAATTTTTAACGTTAATGAACTAAATTAAAATTAACACTAAAATAAACATTAAAATTAAAACTACAATTAACATTAAAATTAACACTACAATTAAAATTAACAATACAATTAAAATTAACATTAAAATGAACTAATTTTTTTTTAAGATTTTTATTTAACAAATATATCTATGTTAAAAAATCACTCTCTATTTTTAAAAATTAACGATGGATATGATTTTTTTTTTTTAAGATAGAGATAGATTTATTTTAAAAAATAAGATATTTAAATTTTGTGTTATATGGAACGAACTTCCAATGGCATGCGGTCTAGCAATAAGACCGTTGGCATGTAGGGAGGAGGTCTCAGGATCGAGTCCCAACGGGGGCGGCTGGGTGATATTTGTCCACGGTCCCCGGACCAAAACCGGCTGAGTGGCTTTAGTGCGCGGGCTTTGTTTAGGGAAAAAAAAAAAACTCATCCAATATGGCCCCCCTTACATATTTAAAATGGGCCCTTACATAATTAAAAAACAAAAGAAATAAAAGTAAATTAAAAAATAGTCATCACCCAGATTTGAACCAAGGACAACATATATGAAAACCTAACATAATTACCATAATTATTTTGTGTTATAAAGTCATAAAACATACTAGATCTATTTTAGATTAAAAAATAATATATTAAATTTAAACTAATTTCTTTGGATCCTGATTCGTAGATCATAGACGGTCGTCCTATATGTCCTGCGCCAAGGCCAGTCCTGAGTCCTGACCATGTGTTTGAAAGTGATTGTAGTGTAGTATTATGATTTATGTTCTAGGAAATAAAGGCGCATAGAAAATCAGCTGGTCCATCTTGCATCGTGTCTGACTCGTATCAGACGTACAATGGATACTAGACCAGAGCAAAATCAATTCGCGTCCGTACGATACGAGGTCCTTTTCGCTGTTCTTGCAACATTGAAAATTCATGGTAGTTTGAAGCATGGGTCCGGCTAAACGCACCCCAGGACCTGCTAAGAACACCCCATTTCAAAAAAAAAAAAAAAAAAAAAAAAAAAATTCCTATTCTACCCTTGCTGCTGCTGAGCACACCCCAATACTTCCCTCCCCTTCCCTTCCCCCTCCGCCGACCCTCCTCCTCCTCCGACCCGCCGCCGCCTCCTCCCCCGACCCGCCCCCGCCTCCGCCGACTCCCCTCCCCCCCGGACCCGCCTCCTCCTCCTCCTCCTCCTCCTCCTCCCCCCACTTTCCGATCCCCCCCGCCGACCATAAACTGTTGTTAAACAAAAAAAAAAAAAAATTAGAAAAAAATTTGGGTGTATTCACGGGTAGGTTCGACCCTGGTTTGTCGAACTCACAGAGCAATGTTCGACCCACGACAGTCGAACTATAGTGTGTACGTTCGACCAGAATATGTCGAACAGAAGATGGCATGTTCGATTAGAATATGTTCGACCAGTGTTTGTCGAACACAAGAAGACACGTTCGACCAGTATTTGTCGAACAGAAGAAGACATGTTCGACCAATACTTGTCGAACAGACCATTGTCCGTTCGACAAGTATTTGTCGTGCTTGTCGCATAATTTTTTTTTTTTTATGGGGTGTTCTTAGAAAGCCTTGGGGGTATATTGGTCTTTTCACATAACATTTAAGTTATGTGGGGTGTCCTTAGCAAGTCATGGGGTGTGTATAGCCGGCCCCTTGAAGCATATACTAGCAGGCCCAGGTTTATGTGCACGTCCAAGGCAACCAAATTGAAGCTGTGGCTTGCAAGTAATTAGCTGGCGGGGAGGAGTAACAAAGTGAAAGTTGTGCTGTCTCTTGCATGCATTCTTCCGCTTTCCTTTTTTCCCCCTCTTCTGTTGTCTTTTAGAGAAAGCAATCCATGGAAAGCGTAACCCGTAGCCAAGTACGCATCCTCTGTGTAAAGTGTGAAAGTGAACCGCCATTCCATTCGTTTCTCCCACGAGGAAAAGAAAGGGTTGCCGTGGGAGAAGAGAAGAGAACCACCGCCGTTGCCCTTGCCACTCCAAGAAGAAAATTTCCATCTTCTCCCTCGTCAAGAACGCCCCCGCCACTGAAGATTTGCTCAATCAATCCAGGTTAGTAGTTATCATCCTTCTCTTGGTTTTTTCCAGTAAAGAAAAGGCATGCCATTTGGATTTTTAATTTATCCCTCTTCTTGCTTTTCTAAATTCATACATAAGTTGCTTACTCATACATATTCATTGAAATCTGAACCTTAGAAGGATTTAGAACTTAGATTCCTTACTTGCCTAGACCCTAGTTGCCTTCATATGATCTTGTCTAATCCACTGATTTTTGTGCATCCCATTCTAATATTATGCTAACTGTTATTGCCGGGAACGCCGGGGCACGCTTTTCGATGGAAAATACAGAAACTGAAACAGTTGTAAAGACAATGTTTCAAATGCAATTCCTTAAAGAAGGTTTTGCAACAGAGATCCAGAAGGATTCTGCAAATTACGAGATTTAAAAAGATATCGTAATTCACGAATAATCTAAAGAGATTTTCGTGATCGTAGCAAACTGGCAGTAGTGCCTTCTAAAAAGAAGATACTGACAGAACTGCTAAAGGCAACAGAAGGGTGACTGGCGAGAGATGGAATTGCTGGGGTGAATGATCACCGTTGCTCAAAGCTTTATTCGCCCTCTGCGAACAGCTTCCAGGAACCAGCAAGGTTGACGGAAAACCTTGGAACACTCCTGCTCTTCTGACTCCTCGAAAGACGGCGAACTCCTCTGGCAATGGCTCTACTCTTCTCTCTCTGTTTGAAGTAACAGAACCCACGCGTACTAAAAAGTACTAGTGTTTGTGTTAAAGAACACGCTCACTACTCTGTTGTGTTAAAGAACACTTATTTCTCCCTCTGGAATTCTGATTACTTCTGCACTCAGAGAGAGGAGAGAACCTGCATATATAGCCCACGGGGCGGTTGCCAAGCAGTTGCCTGAACTTCAGGGTAGTGGCAGAACCACTCCTGAACGTGCAGCAACTGCTGCAACCGTTCCCGCTCTAATATGCAGCCAGCCATACGCACACTACGCACTCTACGCACACTGCGTACGCTGCGCATACTGCACACTCTACGCACGCTGCGTACGCTGCGCACACTGGCGCACTGGGCTGCGTAACTGGGCCAGCGTAACTGGGCTCGCGTAACGGGCCGCGCAACGTGGTCGCGCAAGTGGCTCGCGCAACGAGCGCAACTTAAGCGCACTATGCGCCTAGCGACGATGCTGACGTGCTAAGTGCAAAGTGCGCCAACAAAAACGCCACATTACGTCTCATGAGCCCTTGAGTCCGAGTCCGAGCCCGAGTCCGAGTCCGAGTCCGAGTCCGAGTCGCTAAGCTCCTACGGAGCTTAGCTCCATGGAAATAAATTTCCAAGAGCAAAAAGCTTACAGCTTCTTAATTGTTGATTAAGCCTTTATACCATTAATAATTAATCCCACATGGCACACACCCATGTGCACTACATGTGCATCTCCATAGAGAGAAAAGACTCATATATATGGAGATACACATTCCTTTCTAGCCGATGTGGAACTAAAAACCAAAACAAAAGGTTACAAACCCAACAATCCCCCACATATCTCTATATATGAGTACGAGTGTTCCCCACAGTAACTGTCCATTATGCTTTTAGGATAGATGCCACTTAAGACTTGAATCTTTCCACGTGAGTCAAACAACAGACTACAAATACAAGAATGGACTAAACCTTGAATTCTGCATCATAGCTGAAATTCTCCCCACTCACATAATGTAGTTACATATGCCTCTGGCTACACATTAAAGGCCCTGTGCCAGCCTGGTTTCAATGTATAATTTTGGGTGTCTACAAGTTTACCCTCAAGAGACGGCCTGATATCTCTGTCATACACTATAGGTGAGTTCATTATAAAGAGACATGGCATGAAGCGCTTTGCGCTTCCCTTGCGGTGCTACGCCGCTATGACATGGCTTAAAGCCGAGGCCTTACCCCGTACCGGAAACCTCATCGTAGTGTCATACTACAGTAGCATGAGGCAACCGCCTCTTTGTAGTGCCAAACTACCCAGTATGAAGCCTTAGGCTCCCATGCGGTGTTACGCCGCAACGACATGGCTTGCAAGGCCGAGGCTTTATCCCTAACCGGGTACCTCATGGTGGTGTCGTGCCACTGTAACATGAGGAACTCCTCTTTGTAGTGCTGACTACACCCCTCTTTATATTTAACATACAGCATTAGGCTAACTGCATATTTGCGGTGCTACACCGCTGTGACTTGGCCTGCAAAGCCGAGGCTTTATCCTTTTCCTGGGCATCACCCACATATAGGAACCTCATCGTGGAGTCACCCCACTGTAGCATGGAGTTTCACTCCTTGTAGTGCTGTTCTACCATGCTTCCTGTAAAGCATACCAGGCATTCACTCTGCCTGAGAACTCATTAAGGCAATTAAGCCAACCTTCCCACAGGAACTGTTTTCCGCAGAAAACAACAGTAGACAACAGTGGTTATAGGTCCGTAACCTCTCCATGCCCAATAGAACATGTACCCACCGTTCCTGATATTCTTCCGATTAGTGGTCCTCCCTTGAACCAAAAGCTAGATGCCTAGTAGATAAATCTTTGAACTATTACCATAAAACTTTATGGTAGGAATACAATAATCCAATATCAGAATGCCTTCAAGCCCATTTTACAAGCTGTGTCATTGACCACTGGCGCTTGAGGCCCTTGGTGAACGGATCCGCCAGGTTCTCCCGACTCCGAACATCAATTACTGCAATAACACCTCTCTTGATAAGATCGTGTACTGCCCTGTGCTTCAACCGCACAGTCCTCTTCTTCCCGTTGAAGAGGTCATTTGATGCCACCGCCGCAGTCGCCTGGTTGTCGCAGTATATCGGTATCGCCGGTATTTGCGCCCCAACCAATGGAAGATCATACATGAGCTCCCGAAGCCATTCTGCTTCCTCGGCTGCGGTATCTAGTGCAAAGAACTCAGATTCCATGGATTACCGCGAGAGCATAGTCTGCTTCTTCGACTTCCACGATATAGCAGCTCCACCCATTGTGAAAAGGTATCCACCTGTGGACCTCTCGCTCTCCACCTCTGAACACCAACTGGCATCACTGAAGCCTTCCACTACCTGCGGATCTCCGCTGTAGTACAGTGCATATGTCTGAGTCTTCTTGAGATATCTCATAACCCGTTTCACAGCTTTCCAGTGTTCAGCACCTGGGTTGCTCGTGAAACGACTCAGCATTCCCACGGCGAAAGCTATGTCAGGCCTTGTGGCAGTAGTAGCATACATCAAACTTCCCATTACGCTTGCATACTCCAACTGTCTGACGCTTTCCCCTGAATTAGGCTTCAGCTTCAGATCACACCTGTACGGCGTATCGATCCCTGGAAGATCCCGATACCCATAACGAGTGATCATTTTCTCAATATAATGAGACTGTGACAGAGCTAGTCCAGTGTCTGTCCGGATGATCTTGATCCCTAAGATCACATCAGCTTCCCCCAAGTCCTTCATACTGAACTTGCTAGAGATGAACTTCTTTGTCTCAGTGACACATCTAATATCCGTACCTAGGATAAGCATGTCGTCCACGTACAGACAAACGATCACACCTCTTCCATCAGCGAACTTCGTGTAAACACACTTGTCCGTATCGCTGACCATGTAGCCATTTGACCTTATATCTTTGTCAAATTTCTCATGCCACATCTTGGGAGCCTGTTTAAGACCGTACAAGATTTCACCAACTTGCAGACTTTGTCTTCAAGACCCCTGATGAATAATCCCTCTGGCTGTTGCATGTAAATTCTCTTCGGTCAGCTCGCCATTTAGGAAAGCCGTATTCACATCCATCTGATGTATCACCATCTTATGTATTGCTGCGAGAGCAATCAACATTCTGATGGTGGTCATCCGGGCTACTGGAGCATACGTGTCAAATAGTCAATCCCCTGCTTCTGAGAAAACCCCTTGGCTACCAACCTAGCCTTGAACTTATCAATAGTTCCGTCTGCTTTCATCTTCTTCTTGAAGATCCATTTGCATCCGATGGGTTTCGCTCCTTCAGGAAGATCAACCAACACCCAAGTGTTATTTGAGGTGATGGAATCAATCTCATTGTCAATCGCCTCCTTCCAGAAAACTGCGTCTCTGGTCTTCATCGCCTCATCATAGGTAAGCGGATCTGCTTCCACATAATAGGTGACAAACTCACTTCCGAAGTCCTTCGGCCTCCTCACACGCTTAGCTGACGGCTCAGCTTGTTCTGGTTCAACCGTTGTATCAACAACAACATCTTCTTGGACCACATCTTCATTGAAGACTTCAGTCTCTTGTGCACCCTCATTATTCTCCGGAACATCCGGAAGAACAATATTCTTGTGCCTTGCAAACTTGTCTTCAAAATATTCTGCTTCGTGAGATTCAATGATATGATTTGACTCAATATCAAGAAATCTCCGAGCATCACTCTTTTCGGCATACCCCAAGAAGATCGTCTTTGTAGTCCTTGTCCCAAGCTTCTGAATCTTTAGATCTGGAAGCTTGACATACGCCAGACACCCCCACACTTGAATGACATTCAAGTTAGGTCTGACCTTGAACCAGAGTTCATGAGGAGTAACGTCTGAAGTTGCATGAGGCACTCTATTTAGAATAAAAGTGGCCGTTAATGCAGCTTCTCCCCAGTAGCACTTAGGAAGGCCAGGAGTCAACAACATTGAATTTATCATTTCTGTCAACGTCCTGTTCTTCCTCTCAGCTACTCCGTTTGATTGAGGAGAGTACGGAGCCGTAGTCTCATTGACAATTCCATGTTCCTTACAGAACGATGCGAATTCATGAGACCTGTACTCCCCACCTCGATCACTTCTTATCCTTTTGAGTTGTTGTCCAGTCTGCCGCTCAGCTTCGGCTCTGAACTCCTTGAACTTCTCGAATGCTTCGTCTTTAGCCTTCAGCAAGTAGACGAACGCATACTTTGAGAAGTCATCGATGAAGGTTATGAAATACTTCATCCCGGCCTTTGTAGAGAACTGTTTAAAGTCACAGATATCGGAGTGAACCAACTCTAGAAGATCTGTACTTCGATTAACCCGAGGAAAGGGTTTCCTTGTGATCTTCGTTTAAGCACAACTTCACATTTCTCTACCTTACCCCCACATTTGGAGATAAGTCCTAGACTAGACATTCTGTTTATTCGTTTACAATGAACATGTCCTAGCCTATTATGCCACAACTCAAGAGTATAAGCAGAAGGAGTGATTTCATTAATCACATAATTACATTGGACTGATTTACAAGCTGAATTTTGAACATTCCTTCGGTATAAAAAGCTTTTCCGAAATATGTTCCCTTGATAGACATCACCATCTGGCCAGCATTGATGTCCATCCTGAGGCCTGCATTGCAGAGTAGGCCTTCCGAGATCAGGTTCTTGGCGATAGCAGGTACGTGCTTCACGCCTTGAAGCGTCAGAGACTTGCCAGAAGTTAGCTTAAGAATAACCGTCCCGATCCCTAGCACTTCAGCTTGTGCTTGATTCGCCATCACAACCGCTTCAGAAGTGGGTGTGTAGGTGGTGAACCACTCCTTACTGGAGCAGACATGGCAGGTGGCTCCAGTATCTACCTACCAGTCTGAATCAGATCCTACAGCATCAACCTGTCCAATCATAGCAATTACATCAGTAATCATTGAGACTTTGCTAGGCTCACCTTGCTCTGATTTCTTGGCCGGTGCTGTGCATTCACTTTTGAAATGGCCCAACTGGCCACACTTGAAACAAGGCATCTTTGCCTTAGATTTCTTTGACTTGAAAGAAGTTCCCTTAACATTCAAGTTGTTAGGGTTCTTCTTCTTCTTCTGAAAATCTGCACGCTTTCCCTTTCCCTTTGGTTCCCTTGATGAAACCAAGTTTGCGTTAGCCATCTGCTTGGAAAGCGTGTCAACTTTATGTTGAGCCCTCATCTGGTCTTCAATATAAATTTCCTGCAGGAGATCTTCAAGGGTGATCTCCAGCTTTTTCCTATGCATGTTGCATAGAACTTACTCCACCAGCGGGGAGCTTTGAGACAATCCCTCCAACAACAAACTTGTCGGGGAGGGGCATAGCCTCGTCTTCCAACTTCTGTCGCAGCTTCAGAAATTCTTTGACCTGCGGCAGCATGGACTTCTCGTCCTCAAAGAGCCATTTGTGATATTTTTCAACCACAAATATTTTGCTCCTGTTCTTGTCTTCTTCGTACAGTTTTTCTATAGACTCCCATATGTCTCTAGCGATATTCTTCTTAGAATAGGATTCTGCTAGGGAATCCTCCATAGCATTCAGGATAAGCAACCTGTAAATGCTATTCTCCCTTCTCCACTTGGCCTGAAGTTTAGTAGCCGCAGAGATTGCGGCAGCAGACCCAGTATCTGGAACAGTAGGTTCCTCTTCAAGCAGTACGTGATCAACGTCTCTAAGTTGAAGAGTGAGATAAACCTTCCTCTTCCAGACTTGATAATGCTCTCCATCAAAGTTCTCTAACTTACAGAAGTCAGTGTTTAGGAGAGAAGAATTAATATTTTCCATCGTAGCAATAAAGCTTTGAGATTGTTATTGCCGGGAACGCCGGGGCACGCTTTTCGATAGAAAATACAGAAACTGAAACAGTTGTAAAGACAACGTTTCAAATGCAATTCCTTAAAGAAGGTTTTGCAACAGAGATCCAGAAGGATTCTGCAAATTACGAGATCTAAAAAGATATCGTAATACACGAATAATTTAAAGAGATTTTCGTGATCGTAGCAAACTGGCAGTAGTGCCTTCTAAAAAGAAGATACTGACAGAACTACTGAAGGCAACAGAAGGATGACAGGCGAGAGATGGAAATGCTGGGGTGAATAATCACCGTTGCTTAAAGCTTTATTCGCCCTCTGCGAACAGCTTCCAGGAACCAGCAAGGTTGACGGAAAACCTTGGAACACTTCTGCTCTTCTGACTCCTCGGAAGACGGCGAACTCCTC
This sequence comes from Iris pallida, assembly GCA_029216955.1. Taxonomy (NCBI): domain Eukaryota; kingdom Viridiplantae; phylum Streptophyta; class Magnoliopsida; order Asparagales; family Iridaceae; genus Iris; species Iris pallida. The sequence goes on from JANAVB010031815.1 coordinate 3,510,273, forward strand.
TGGCAATGGCTCTACTCTTCTCTCTCTGTTTGAAGTAACAGAACCCACGTGTACTAAAAAGTACTAGTGTTTGTGTTAAAGAACACGCTCACTACTCTGTTGTGTTAAAGAACACTTAGAGTTTTCTCCCTGGAATTCTGATTTCTCCAACACTGAGAGAGAGGAGAGAACCTGCATATATAGCCCACGGGGCGGTTGCCAAGCAGTTGCCTGAACTTCAGGGTAGTGGCTGAACCACTCCTGAAAGTGCAGCAACTGCTGCAACCGTTCCCGCTCTAATATGCAGCCAGCCATACGCACATACGCACTCTACGCACACTGCGTACGCTGCGCACACTGCGCACTCTACGCACGCTGCGCACGCTGCGCACACTGCGCGTACTGGGCGTACTGGGCTGCGTACTGGGCCAGCGTAACTGGGCTCGCGTAACTGGGCTCGCGTAACGGGCCGCTCAACTTGGTCGCGCAAGTGGCTCGCGCAACGAGCGCAACTTAAGCGCACTATGCGCCTAGCGACGATGCTGACGTGCTAAGTGCAAAGTGCGCCAACAAAACGCCACATTACGCCTCATGAGCCCTTGAGCCCGAGTCCGAGCCCGAGCCCGAGTCCGAGCCCGAGCCCGAGTCCGAGTCCGAGTCCGAGTCCGAGTCCGAGTCGCTAAGCTCCTACGGAGCTTAGCTCCATGGAAATAAATTTCCAAGAGCAAAAAGCTTACAGCTTCTTAATTGTTGATTAAGCCTTTATACCATTAATAATTAATCCCACATGGCACACACCCATGTGCACTACATGTGCATCTCCATAAAGAGCAAAGACTCATATATATGGAGATACACATTCCTTTCTAGCCGATGTGGGACTAAAAACCAAAACTAAAGGCTAAAAACCCAACACTGACTAGTAAAGATGGAAAAAGAGAATGTCAAAAGTGATAATGTCTTTCATATTTTCCATCCTCTTCCGTAGTATAGAAATGAAAAATCTGGTTTGGCATCCAAAGATCAAAAAATGCATACAACGAAAAAAAAAACCGCTATAATTTGATTCCATTTTTTCATGTGTTTTGCTTGTTATTACCTATGTCCTATAGATTTTCTAGCGCAATGGGCTAGAAAACTGTCCTTTATAGATACTTTAGTCTTGACCAGATTTCATGATGCCATGGCTAACCAAATTTCGGTTGAATAGCGTTAGTTTCGGGGCGTAATTTTTCGATGGAAAACTGATTTTATGCAACACTTCGAAGAAGGTGCACGACAGAGATCCCGAAAAATTCTGAGAAATGAAATCAAATAGCACTTCAAAGAAGGCACAAAAGATTTCGTAGTAGCAGCAATGAAATTCCACTAACAGTATCTGATTATATCAAAACTGTACTCGTTCAGAACGAGTTGCAAGTGGATGAACAAAAGAAAAATGGACGGAATGAGAGAACGGCCTGCTGGGGTGAATGATCACCGGCGCTCAAAGCTTGATTCGCCCCACACGAACAACTTCTAGGAACCAGCAAGTTCAGAAAAGAAATTATGGAACACTCAGCTCTTCTGACCCCTCGGACATCGCTGAACTCTATGTCTATGTTCCTCTCTTTTCTGCTCTCTGGATTTTGGAAATGACTAACATATGAATGAGAGAGAACAGAGGAACATATACTGTCTATCCAGTAATCGTCCAGTCTATGAAACGTACGGGACGTGTCCGTGAAATGAGGAACCGTTTCGTAACTGTTCAGTTCGTGGAAAGACATGATTGCGCTAATTGGCGCACAACATGCGCCATTTGCGCCAACTACGCATAACGCGCGCACTCGAGCTCAATCGCGCACAACACGCACACGCGCACCGCGGCGCCAACTGCGCACAGCGCGCACTCGAGCTTAATCGCGCACAACTGCGCACAGCGCCATCAGGCCGCACCAACTGGCAGCGCCACCTGGCCGTGCCAATTGGTCGCACATCTGGCCACGCGATCGGGCCACGCGATCGGGCCACGCGAACGGACGCGCCATCGGCTGCGCAGAGCCTCGCGCAACGAGCGCAACTTAAGCGTATTATGCACCTAGCGACGATGCTGACGTGCTAAGTGCAAAGTGCGCCAACAAAACGCCACATTATGCCTCATAAGTCCATGAGCCCGAGTTCGAGTCCGAGTCGCTAAGCCCCTACGGGACTTGGCTCTAAAGGAATAAATTCCAAGAGCAAAAAGGATTAATGCTTTAATATGGAGTCTTATCCTTACCTCCTAGTAAAATTATTCACATGGTTCCCTCCTTAGGGTCAACCCCATGTGCATATCTCAACAACACACCAAGTATATATTGAGATACACTTCATGGTGCTTTTCCAATGGGACTAAATACTAGGCATGTATTGAGAGAAAGCTCTCTCTACATGTCAAGGAAAAACTCCAACAATCCTCCACATATCTCAATATATGGGTTTGAGTGTTCCCCACAGTAACTGTCCATCATGCATTAGGATAGATGTCGCTTACGACTTGAATCTTCCCGCATGGGTCAAACAACAGATTATAATACAAGAATGGACTAAGCCTTGAATTCTGCACCATAGCTGCAATTCTTTTCACTCACATAATGTAGTCACATGTGCTTCTGGCTGCACATTAAAGGTCCTGTGTCAGCCTGATTTCAGTGTATTATTTTGAACGTCTACAAGTTTATCCTCAAGAGACGGCCTGCTATCTCTGTCCATACACTATAGGTGAGTTCTTTATTAAAGAGACATGGCATGAAGCCTTGCGCTTCCCTTGTGGGTGCTACGCTATGACATGGCTTAATTTTTCGATGGAAAACTGATTTTATACAACACTTCAAAGAAGGTGCACGACAGAGATCCCAGAGGATTCTGAGACACGAAATCAAATGTAACACTTCAAATAAGGCACAAAAGATTTCGTAGTGGCAGCAATAAAATTCTACTAACAGTATCTGATTAGATTAGAACTGTACTCGTTCAGAACGAGTTGCAAGTGGATGAACATAAGAAAAATGGACGGAATGAGAGAAAGGCTTGCTGGGGTGAATGATCAGCGGCGCTCAAAGCTTGATTCGCCCTACACGAACAGCTTGCAGGAACAAGCAAGTTCAGAAAAGAACTTATGGAATACTCTGCTCTTCTGACTCCTCGGACAGCGCTAAACTCTCTGTCTATGTTCCTCTCTTTTCTGCTCTCTGGATTTTGGAAATGACTTATAGAATGAATAACATATGAATGAGAGAGAATAGAGGAACATATATACTGCCTATCCAGTAACCGTCTAGTCTATGAAACGTACGGGACGTACCCGTGAAATGAGGAACCGTTTCGTAACTGTTCAGTTCGTGGAAAGACACGATTGCGCTAATTAGCGCACAGCGCGCCATTTGCGCCAACTGCGCACAGCGCGTGCACTCGAGCTCAATCGCGTACAACACGCACACGCGCACCGCTGCGCCAACTGCGCATAGCGAGCACTGTGCGCCAACTGCGCGCCATCGGGCAGCGTCACCTGGCCGCGCCATCTGGCCGCGTGATCGGACCATGCGAACGGACGCGCGATCGGCTGCGCAGAGACTGGCACACAGCACAACTTAAGCGCACTATGCGCCTTACGACGATGCTGACGTGCTAAGTGCAAAGTGCGCCAACAAAACGCCACATTACGCCTCATGAGTCCATGAGCCCGAGTCCGAGTCGCTAAGCCCCTACGGAGCTTAGCTCCAAAGGAATAAATTCCAAGAGCAAAAAACATTAATGTTTTAATATGGAGTCTTATCCTTACCTTCTAGTAAAATTACTGACATGGTTCCCTCCTTAGGGTCACCACCCCATGTGCATATCTCAACAACACACCAAGTATATATTGAGATACACTTCATGGTGCTTTTTCAATGTGGGACTAAATACTAGGCATGTATTGAGAGCAAGCTCTCTCTACATGTCAAGGAAAAACTCTAATAAATAGTCGAGTGTAGATGCTAGGTGTGTTGGTGTTTAGTTTGAAATTGGTCACTTGTGATCCGGTACCACCAGTGTATGTATTTTAATATTTGGATAATCATTTATTGACTTGGACACACGAGGAGTGTAGCTGTATGGTGGAGGTTTTTCTAGTAGGCAAGGTTCAAATCCCACAAGAAATATTTGTTTTTTCCGCATATTTCTTTGTGAAGACTTTTTGGAGCTAGCAGCTAGGACTCACACGAAGGGTGCAAATTGGTACTTTAATGACGCTCATACGCATTGGACATGTCATGCATGGAGCTTGCCCAGTAGCCGCACGTAGTCGGCCCGCGTTCAGTTGAGTTATCCGTGAGTTCAACGAGTGATTCCGCAGGTGTCACACGGTGCACAAAGCGCATCCAGCGTTTCGCAGGAGTTGCTAGGGCAGTGCAGTTGGTGACCGCCCTACTTTGTAGGAAATATTCTGGTCAACCGCCACACGTGTGCCCCCATGTGGGCTTGTGAGGCAGTTACAAGAGGTACTCTTCTATATAAGCTACTGTACTCTTTGAAGAAGAGCGAGAAAATTGTCTTTTCTTCTTCTAGCCTTTCTTCTTAAAGAAGAACAATTGCAGCAACAGCTGTAGCAGTGAGATTAGAAGAAGTTCTTCAATCTGTGCTCAGAGCGAGTCCAAGCCATTTGTAACTGGATCGACGACGAGAGTTGAATCTCTCTTTGAGCAGCGATGGTTCTCACCACCCCAGCATCGTTGGCGGCAAATTTCTAGTAGTTTTACTGTTGTTCAAAGCTAGGCTCTAGTTGAACAACCTTGGTAGTCTTCCTATAGCAACTCGGCTACTTGCTATTGAGCAGTTAATCTGCTAGTACCACATTTGTAGTTCAAAGTCTAAAGAAAGCAAAGTTATCTCGCGGGAAAGCTACTTTGCGACAAGCTATCCTGCGACAAAGCTGTCCTACAGCAAAGCTGCCATGCGGGAAAGCTGTTTTGCGGCAAGTCATACGACAAAGCTGTTATGTGGCAAAGCTGTCTTGCGACAAATTTGTCCTCCGGGAAAGCTATTCTATGGCAAAACACGTTTTGCAGGATTGCTGTTTTGCAGGACTGACATTTCGTGGGATGGGTGTTTAGCAGGATTAACGTTTCACAAGATGAGTGTTTAGCGGGATTGACGTTTCATGGGATTGCTATTTAGCTGGGTCTGTGGCATATCAGAATTTTTAAAGTCATGCAGAAAATTTCCACAAGGTTTAGTGCTTGGTCAAGTATGTCCAGTTGGCTAATTGTATTTTCGGTCCATTTACTTCATGCTATCTTTAAGTTATTTTAAACTCAAATCTTTTGATAAAAACATCATATTTTAGTGCGTATAAAAATACTATGTTTAACTCTACCAATAGAGTTTTCATTTGAACTACATATCAAATATGATATGGTTACTGTTAAGATTACTATAAGGTCAACCATGCTTTATGAGCATGTTCATGGGACCATACTTTATGAGCATATTCATGGGAAGTTATAGTTGTTGCTACTGAGGTTAAGATGGGTGAAATCGTCTTAGTTGTTTTGGACGTGTAACACGACCCATAGATGCTTTCACAAGGCAAATCGATAAGGTAGTAGGGCAAAGCAATAAACGAGTTTTAAACAAGGATATGTTCTTATTAGTGTTATAGAGGACATGGCACTAAACAGAGCTGGATGGAACAAAATGATTCAAACAACCAACCCCAACAATTTGAGGTTAAGGCTTTTATTGTTTATTTTGTTGTATCAAAGATGGTATAATTATGTGTTATATCTCGGTGTTAATTAAGTAATACTAATTTTAGGAATTGTATGTCAATCATATAATCATCTTATATTTGAATTTCAAATAAATCCAAATGTGCATACTGGTACTTAGTAAGCGTTAACAAGGTGCAAATTTGAATTTACTTCTATTCATTTTGATTGCCAAACTTAACTAAGCATAGGATAATAAACATTGGCATCATTAATGCCACGCCCAGAACCAGAATACTGGCAAGTAGGGACGGATCATGCCAGCTACGTATACCAAAGTACTCCAGTACCCTGAAATACGGTCAAAGCTGTAGATGTAGGGGTCACTACTACAAGCCAACAATCAATCCTAGGTCAAGCACATCCTAGATATCTCAATCACACGCAAGTAGGTAAAGTACAAGAATATCATCATCGGACATATAAGACAGTAAAGCGTCCCAAACTATAATATATAGATGATCATTAAGCTAATAGTACACAAAATGAAGAACTAGCAAGAGTATAAGTCATACATGATCAGCTCTAGCTGCAGTCTAGAAAATATAAATCATGTCTAAGCCCGTAGGCTAATGTCAAGTCCAAAACACAAGCTAAACACGTGGTCTGTGGCTAAACGCCGCAAAAGACTATATAGATAGGAGTGGGTAAGAGAAAGAACACCCACTCAGGTACCCTGGTGTTCCGGGTGGTCACCATCGAGTGGAAGGTCCGAAAGATCCTCGGACTCCTCTACCAAATTTTGCCAAACAAAGCCAGTGGGGTCAGACCCCCAATAGCAAGTACCACATATGAAGCCAAACTATGAACTAAAACCAGCATGCAATCATAACCATACTAAAGTAGCAGTAAAAGCAAGCAAAAATAATAGAAAGGTACCGCAGAGTATATGAAAGAAAACTGCAAACATGTGAAAGAATAAATAGGAATAGCATGTGGGTGAAGCCGAGCATGTAAGACATGTAGCGAAGCCAGACATATGAGCATGTAAGTGAAATCAAGCATGTGATCATGTAAGGTGAAGCCAAGTATGTAAACATGTAAGTTGAAGCCGAGCAAGTAAACATGTAAGTGTAGCTGAGCATGTGATCATGGCAAGAGTAATAAACATGTACAAGAACAAGCGATATCTAGGTACAGGAAATAATCAAGCTGGAACAAGACTAGACTAGACAAGACAATAATGGACTCCATCCATCATAACGGCCAAGCAATGAGTACGCTTGATACATTAGCTAACTAGGGTTATCAAAATCCTAATTACTAACATATGCAATTTGAGAAATCCAATCCGGCTACCCGCCCTGCAGACTACCCAACTCATCCAGGCCGCGGATGCAATGTTAAATATAGTAGATACATTGCCTTAAGAGACGTGTATCCTAAGGAGGTAGCCCCGCTCGACGGCGAGCTAATAGAGTACATATACTGGATTGCTATACTCGACGGTGTGCTAGAAATGTGCCTCTCACGACGGAGAGCAACAACTCCATTATATTGGCCAGAATAAAGGACTTGCAAGCAACCGAAAAAATCTTCCCTTCCAATGCATCTAGATAATAAAGCTAGTTGTTTAGTCCTTAACATTTTTATTCAGGATTCGGGTGTGACATTCTGCAGAATCCATCTAGATATGAGACATACAAGATCGGATAAGACAAGTGTAGAAGCATGGAAATTCACGCACCTCAAAGAGGCCAGAAAGACCTATGTGCCACAGAATCTTATGCGCTCCAGAGAGGCTAAAAAGCTTGCGCGCTACAAGGCAGTACGCGCCAAAAACGTAAAAGAAAGTCAATCGAGACAGTAAATGAAAGCGTATGAAAAGTAGATTTTTATTTAATATATGAAAATCTATTACATGACTTTTCATTACATTGAAAGTCTATTATAACCTAGTCTAAAAAAAAATCTGTGGATAGGCGCATCACTCCGATGTCTCAGCATTGGCGCATCTCTTTCTTATCGGAGTGAATCACTTCCTAGTCAACGAGCCAATCACTTCCTCGTTAATGCACAAACGCAACCGCCAACCTGTGGCACTTCCAGCATAACGAAAGTTGGGGCACGACAACCCCAAACTCCGTATGCAATCTGGACCTCGAAGACCTCCAAGAGGTTGTCCAAGTTCGAACTCTTATGCCAAACGCTCAGATGTAGCTCAAAACTCTGAAGGAATTCTTCATTTCGAACTGGACTTCTTTGAATAACAAAATCCACAACCACAACCGATTCATGTGCCAGAGACAGGGAGTCTCACGGCCATAAGGCTAAGTCGGGATCAGACATGGAGAAGAGAAAGTGAACAAAAACTTCTCAAAAAGGCTCATATTTATAGACAATGACGTAGCCTTACGCATATGCCACATGGCAGTCAGTCAAAGCCCCGAGATTAATGTAATGATCTCGTATAATGTCAATGAACCTGACTTTAATTGATGATTTTCTATCAATGGCAATGAACTTGCCATTTCGAGAATTGATCTAGTCAGCATTTCGAAGTAGCTACGCCTTTGAAGTAGCTACGCCTTCGAAGCAACTACGCCTTTAAAACAGATACGTCCTGAAGTGGCTATCATTTAAAGTTAAAGCCCCAACTTCCAAGGAACATTTAATGTCCTCTGACAGCGGGCTCAACTTCCAAAGCATGATGCTTCGAGTAAAGTGCAACACGCCTCGGTTCCCGTACAGATGACGACAGCACAAGAACCAAAGAGTCAAGGACCACTACGTTAAACGGCCAATGTAGGCATGATTCTGGCGTAGCCTGAACATACACTACTAGAAGCCCAAGACGCCTCGAAAACGAAGCTGACAGCCTACATCATCGTAATAATTAAGTGTTGTCAGAGACAGTTGTACAATGCTACGTGGAATCTCACCCACGCCGAAATACTGCATTCAACCAATAATCTCTAAAGCAAACTTCTGCTGAGAAACAAGTATCCTTCTGTCACTTTGTACAATCTTGAGTCTAAGAAAGTAGCGAAGATAACAAAGGCTCTTCATCTGAAACTGCTGATGAAGGTACATCGCTAAAAAACATGTTATCCATATAGAGTTAAAAAGAACCCGCCCCTACAGTGACGACTGTACAACAACGAACAACCCTGAGAACACTCGTGAAAAACTGCCTCATGGATAGCACTCCAATAACACTCAAACCAAGCTCAAGAAACTTGCTTTAGACCATAGATAGCACGGCGAAGGAAACAAACATGTCCTGGCAGAGTAGAAAGACTTAAAGGGGGCTGCATATAGATAACCTTTACATCAACATCCTTTGTTGGCTCCTTTGCATCTGTTTTTTCTTCCTCTACCGTTACGTCTTGGATATTAGACTCTGGTGCTTCTCATCATATGACTTCTGCCTTATCTCTTATCTAATATTACACTTTACCATCCCACTTTCTTTCTTTACATACAGTTGATGGTTCTCAGTTGATCATCACCAACTTGGTTCTAATACCATGAAACAAACCAATATTGTATTGATCGATATTCAGAAAAGCCATACAACTATGTGCATATATAGATAGAGAACGAATCCATATCCGTATAGGAGAGATATGAATTCGTATCCATATAGGAGAGATGTAAACATAGACTTGAATCTAATCTCAATCCTAAATCTAATTATATCTTAACAATACCAATTTCAACTCTAATTCATAAAAAATTGTTCCTTGTTCCATTCCAAGAGTTCCCTAATATTTCCTACAACCAATCCATTAGTTTCTTGTATGTGATTGAATTTCCCTTAAAGTTTTGTCTAAAGTATAATCATGTATACATATGTTACCATGTCATAATAGTGTCAAAATAGTTTGGTAAATTACGTACAAATATCAATCTCATTGTGCCAACATATCAACCCTATATATTTAATCAATAGTTGTTGGAATTGATTGATTTCATTGATAGTCTCATAGGCTTTATATAGCCTTTACATAATGGAATATCCTGTGGCATATTCTGGCATCCTAAATATGTCTTCAGGATATTCCCATGTGCCTTTACAATATACTAAATATACCAATACTCCCCCTCAAGATAGGTGAAAGATATTTACTAAGCCCATCTTGTCACATCCTCTAATCATACTCACAGAGCTAAGTCCCTTGGTCAGTCCGTCTGCTACCTGATCCTTGGTTGGAACGTGGCCTAGCTCCACTAGTCCACTAACCAACTTCTCCTTGATGAAAAACCTATCGATCTCGATGTGTTTGGTCCTGTCATGCTGTACTGGATTGTTGGCGATACTAATAGCTGACTGGTTGTCACACCACAACTTCATCTTGGCTCCTTGATCCAACTTCAGCTCCACCAGCATATTCTTCAACCAAAGCAGATCTGTAACTCCCAAAGCCATAGCTGTGTACTCCGCTTCAGCTGTCGATCTGGCTACCAATGACAGCTTCTTACTCCTCCAAGAGACCAAGTTGCCTCCTAAAAATATGCAGTATCTCGATGTAGACCTCCTGTCGTCCGCACAACTAGCACAGTCAGAATCACAGTAGCCCTCGATGCCCACGTGATTATTCTTCCTGAATATCAGTCCCTTCCCGGGGGCACTCTTCAAATATCTTAGAATTTGGTACACTGCGTCCATATGATCCTTCCGTGGGTCATGCATATAGCGGCTCACCACACTAACTGCAAAGCAGATATCAGGACGTGTGTGGCTCAAATAGATCAACTTGCCCACCAATCTTTGGTATCTATCTCGGTCAACTGGTTCTCCAGCCTCAACGTTCAGTTTGAACCTCTGATCGATCGGCGTCGCTGCAGGTTTGCACCCCAACATCCCTGTCTCTGTGAGAAGGTCCAGTGCATACTTCCTTTGAGAGAGAACAATCCCCTCTGCGTCTCGAGTGATCTCAATCCCAAGGAAGTAGCGAAGAAGACCAAGGTCCTTCACCTCAAACTCCTTGCCAAGCTTCCCTTTGAGTCGGGTGATCTCCTGCTCATCATCTCCCGTATAATCATGTCATCGACATACACCGCAAGTATGGTGATGTGGCCTCCACTCCTTCTGAAGAATACAGTGTGATCAACATTGATCTACTGATATTCCATCCCTATCATAGCTCTCCTGAATTTGTCAAACCACGCTCGAGGAGACTGCTTCAGTCCATAGGGGACTTTTCTTCTCTGCAGACCTTGCTTGCTGTCTGAGTTGGTACCAATCCTAGTGGTATCTCCATGTATATCTCCTCCACTAGATCTCCATGAAGAAATGCTTCTTCACGTCCAGTTGGGTAGCCTCCATCCACCCTTCGCTGCCAAGAGATCAGGGCCCTGACAGTGCTCATCTTTGCAACTGGTGCAAATGTCTCGTCATAGTCGATGCCGTAGTCTGACTGTATCCTTTCGCTACTAGTCGAGCTTTGTAGCGCTCAACCTGCCCATTGGGTTTTGCTTTCCGGTAAAGATCCACTTGCATCCGACTGCTCTCTTCCCCTCAGGCAGTCTCACCAGCTCCCAAGTGTATTCTTCTCAGAGCTCCCAACTCCTCGTGCATTGCTTTCCATTTTGGATCGTTCCTGGTAATCTGCCAATTGTTAGGTACAGTAATACTATCCAAAGATGCTATAATGCTCCATGAGAAGAAGAGATATGGTCATAAGAAACAAACTGAGTAAGATTCCAACCATATCTGTCCGAAGGATTTTTGCATTGCTGCGAGTGGTCCTCCGTACAGATAGTGGTGTAGAGGGAGTAGGAGGAATGATATCACCTGAAGAGAGGGTGGTGTAGGTGTCTCAGGAGTTGGGACGAACGCAAGCAAGGACTTGGCTGGCACTGTAGGTACTGGTCCTGCAGTTTGCTTCTTTCTCCTGCTGTAGGTAAGTAACTCCCCCTGTGCCGTAGGCCTAACACTTCTAATCTCCTCCCTCTATTCCGCTTCACCTTCATGTCCTCCTCAACCATGCATCTATTCCAAACTTCTAAATCGGTCACCACCAAGTTCTCCATCTCCCCCTCTCGTCTCATACTGGTAGTATTAGACGTGTTGTGTGAAGTTCCCTCCTGCCGTAGTATGGCTCATGCTCCGGAAGTGGACATCCATACTGACGAACTTCTTCTCTCTACTACTCCAGCACACATACCCCTTCTGAGTCGTTGAGTAGCCCACGAAGATGCACTTGACCGCTCTAGGGTCAAGTTTTCCAACTGATGGCCCTATGTCCTTTACAAAACACGCACACACCCGAACACCTTTAATGGGAGTATCCCACTATTATTGCCTTGTAATACTTCACATAGGGATTTCCATCCCAGACTTTCGAGGCATCCTGTTGATGAGTTGAGCTGCTGTCAACACTGCATGCCCCCACAGACTTTGTGGCATATCATGTCGATCATCATACTTCTTGCGGTCTCCAAGGTGTCTATTCTTCCTTTCTACTACTCTATTTTGTGCTGGTGTGTATGGATGTGGTCTGATGCTGTATCCCGTGTGCTGATAAGTATTCTGCAAGTGTCATTGGTATACTCCATTCCATTATCAGACCTCAGTATCTTCACAACTGCATTGTACTGAGTCTGGACATGCTTATGAAAATCCAAAACAAGCAGGTATTACTCTTATTTTCATTAAATATAGCCAGGTGATACGAGAGGCACAATCAATAAAGGAAACAAAGTACTTATACCCTTCATAGTGTTAATAGCACATGGACCCCAAACATCAGAACGTACTACCTCAAAAGCAAAAGAGCTCCTATGATCCGTACCAACATACGAGCTCCTAGTAAGTTTTCCTAACTCGCACGCATCACATACTAATTTCTTTTTATTTGCTTTGCATAAACCTCTGGATAAAACTTACATAAAGTATCAAAGGAAGAATGTCCCATCCTCCTATGAGGAAGTATCAAAGTATCTTCAGTCTTCTTCTGTAGTCCTCCCATTCCAGCCTTCTCTGCCATAGATACCAATGCTGAGTCCAATCCTTCTCGATCTAGGTACCACAGTCCCTCATGCCAAGTGCCAGTCCCAAGTCTTCGTCTCGTCTCTTTCTCCTGGAAGGTCACCTTAGGAATATCAAAAGAAACAATGCATTTTAAGTTGGAGAATTATAGAACTAATGGACAAGAGACTGATTGAAAAGTGTAATGACCCGCTCCGCCCTAACGGAACGCCGATTCAAACGGCAGGTGCAACGACTCAAACGAGCCGTCGACCCGAAGAGTTGGCATCGACCTGAAGAAGAATCGATGCAAGGCTTACATTGGCCCGTCAAGAGGAATCCAGACTTAGACTTTCAAAGGCGCGCTCGGAGTATCGCTCGGCCGATGCGAACATCGCTAAGGTAGGTGGCTCCGATGAACCCGTCTTTGCTTAGCCTAGACACATAACAATACGGAAACTCTTGCTAGAATCGCTAGGCGATAACACCGCGCATGCTAATAAATGACTCAACGCACCTAGCTAAGGGAATAATCCCATCTTGTATGCTTGTATAGAATATGGAAAAGAACATGGAAACTGTGAGATCTCTCGCACCGCGCTCCACGCTCGTGCTAAGACACAAGCTTACGTTTATGTTCCTTATACGTTCAACAATGAAACAATGAATGGGTTACAACAATGGAACAGGAAGACTATCAACATAGTCGTTCCGAGTAGAGTATAGCAACATTGAAAGACTATGGGACCGATGGATCGCCAAGGCGACTCTCGCACGGGAAGTTGCATAATGAATGAATGAATCAACGAATGAATAAATGAATATGTGAATGAGTCAATGAATGAACGAACAAGTGAAAGAAAGAAAGAAAGAATGAAAGATAAGAAGGAAAGAATGGTTAGCGACAGGTGTGACGGGCACGTGCAACGGGGCTCGCTACCCACGCTGCACGGACGCCAACCTGGTCGATAACGCATTAAGGCTAAGGGTTAGCCTACGGCGCAGAGACAACCGTTAAGTTAAAATGACAAATAAAACGAAATGGTCGTGGACACCTCCATCGCATACGGGGGAGAGGAGAAATAAGGGATTCCAGCGACCTGACGCAAGGTGTAGGATCGGGACCGGCCTAGGCAGAATCAAAGAAAAAATGGCTTACTGTCCAGGCCTGAGTGCGGGCTTGGCCACCAGGAGACGTAAGACCGGGTATTTCAAAAGACTATCAGGGTGTACCAAGCCGCACGCCATGATAGGTAAGAAATTACCAAGGGGAAAAAGAGTCCAAATTGGCTTGTGATGCCAGCGACCGATGCATATAGATTAAGTGGGCTTTGCTGGTGGCAATCCACGTGCAAGTCCTTGCATTGAAATCAAAGTAGTCTAAGTTAACTGAACAAAGCACCTTCTGAACAGGCTTGAATATAACCCATCAAAATGATAAAGAGTACTTCGGCAAAGGAGTTAGAAAATACGCCTACGACGTGCTAGGATCCGAGGTAGGGACACGCCCTTGACATTGAAAGTTCACATGAATCACGTTAAGTTATTTCCTATGAATTGTTGACTAACTTGGTTTACTTTAGACAGGGAAGGTCGGACGGTAAGTATGGGTAAGTCATGCATGTATTTCCATGCGACACTTGTATTCGGCAACACGAGATAGGCTATGAAATATGCCATGAAACTGATCCTAAGGCAAGATTAGAAAGACAATAAATGATAGACGGTGCACAAAAATAAATAGAACGTGTTTGGTAATGATAGCATTGTGGGCGAGCTAGCCTCCCCACCAGTGCATAACAATGTACTGTTAACCCTACAGTCTGCTTGCAGGATGCAGGAGACGTCGTCGGGTGCGGAGCTTCCCTCGAACGTGCTAAGGCGATGAGCTATCTCTGGAGCCTTGGAGCGTTGCAAGGAGCTGGAGCACCATATACAGGACATAATGTATCGGAACATCGCCATGAATCATTCCATGTTGTAAGCCACTTGGCACGCCTTTTATGTTTCAGAGAGAGAGCTTGAGCGATTTGTAATATCGGCCTAGCGCCGCTTGTAAACTTCTTGAATATCAATAGAGTTGAATTCGCTTCATTCGTGTTCATTTACTTTCCGCTGCAAATGTGGACACTCTGTGCGACCCTGTGGCCTAGCTCGAATCGGCCGTTTCCGGATTTAGCCTTGCACGGGCGCAACCTAGGCCCGTGCGTCATCACGCCTTAGCGACGACGATCGCTCCTACGGGAGCGGGGCGTGACAGATTGGTATCAGAGCACGACTTTACGTCCTTGGACTTCATTTCGATTTTCTCAGTTTTGAAAGCTCGTTGAAACAAAGAATTATACGCTCTCTCTCGTTGTGCCTTGGGATGTTCCATACAATAAGTCTAATATTTTCAAAAGCTCGTACAAGTACTCGGTTGAACGGGATCGATAGGCGAAGGCCTTTGTGCTAAACCGCGACGGACTCGAGTTGGAAGGAACGCATGCTGAAAAGTTAGCAAACGCAAGGCGTGCTTGAATAACCTTACGCTGACAATAGCGAACGGGTATGCGAGACCGAAGTATAGTTCGAACGGGATAGTTATGCACGCATGCCTTTTGGCTAAGTTGTGCCGCGTGTCGCGCACCTCGACTTTTTGGTGCAATCGAGTTGCGAGCTATATCAAGTACCGCTCGGTCGGGAACGAAGCTACACTTAAAGTGTATATCGATAGGAACGCTATCAAACTAACGCTTAGGCGTACACGGATGATTGATTTAGATTTTAAGGAACGGGCGAACGCGCGATTGAACATATCGAAAGGGAATCGAATGATCATTTGAGGATTTGTAGAATGACTTGACCCCGAGCGGTGTATGTGATAGCTTTGGAAAAGAATAAGAATGAGTGTCGACGACTAGTCGAGTGGCTCGAACCCTGAGTGGTGTATGGACGTTATAGAAATTGTTCGAGCAAAACTAAAGGATTTATGGATAAAACGAGTATGTCGGCAAGCGATGATATCGCGCAAGCCTTAGAACGAGTAACGCTTAGTTGGTTGCGACTTCGAGAGTCTCAGACGAGATGCTGTTCGGACGAGTTAAGAATGCGTAGTGCAAATTACGAAACGATTGAATAGAGAGTCGGAACGATGAAACGAATGGAGGTCTTGGTCGAGGAAAACGTAGTGGATCGTGCATGCGATTTTTGATTTAGTCGAATGGATTGAAATTTAAGTTAAGACGAAATACTCAGACGAGATCGAAGATAGCACGATCAGAAGATAGCGTGCATAGGAAATGTTGATTCAGAGATACGATAATGACTGAGGATTTGGAACGGATGTTGCTCAATGAAGAGTTAGCACGAGACAATGTGAATTGAGGAATTAAGTTGCACGACTTGAAATTCATTGCAAAAGGAAGATCATCAGGTTATGTACATCATCGATGGTATTGAGGCGTATCAAAGATCGATGTACGATAACTCGGGGGTACTCTGATTCGATGAATGATGATCGTGTTAGAAGTTATTGTTTTGAAGGATGCTATGTTGGAAATGAATGTTTGGAATGAGGAAGGAAAGTGACTTGATTGTTCGGTGATAACCACAACGACAAAGATCTTGTCTTGCGCGAGCGCAACTCCAGCATCGCACATGCGTCACGTCGGATTTGGGACGATCGTTCCGCGTGAGCGTTGGCATGGTGATTCATGTCCAGCGGGAATGGTCGAACTCAAAATATCATGACATGGCAATTTTGATTGCTTCGACTTGTGGTTTGAAGCGAAGGTGAATTCGAGGATTGTTAGGACTTGCGATTGAAGAATGAGAAAACTTGAGGATTGAGTAGACCCAATCCGCATATCGAAAATGAGCAAGTCTAGACGCAACGCAAGAGTTACGTCCCGATGAGGACGATTATTCTGCGGGAATGTTGACATGGTGATTCATGTTCGCCGTGGATAATCAGACTTGCGTGAGATCGGGGCGCGACATATTGCAAGGCTAGACGACCTTGTGATCGACTACGTGAATTGGATAGGTGGATTGTATCAAACATACTTGAAGAGATAGATTACGATAATTGCTAGTACGGACGCACGATATTAAAATGTCGAGGATTTGGTTGAGGATAACCTATCATAGGATGACTTTCCTAACGAAGCTCGGACTTGGAACGGAGAATGTGTTGAGGCGAATAGGGTGAACGCTGCTTGATGTTTAGAAGTTTGAGTGGAGCGAACTTGGGTAGAAACTCCCGTACAAACGGACAAATGGTTTGACCATAGGATTTGGGGCGAGCGTCGTGCAACGACCTTGCACGATGAGCCATGGACCAAGGTTTCAAGTATCGGCCGATACCGATACGTATCGGACGTATCGGATTGGTTTTGTAGGTGGCCGATCCGATACTTGCATAAAATATTGGTATCGGCCGATACTGAGTCTAAAATCATTATATCGGTCTGTATCGGCCGATAAGTAGCCGATACAGACCGATACCGACCGATACTGCCCGACACGGACCGATACCAAAATACAGTAAGAGCAAAAATATACTCTTAGCATACAAAGCAAAGGAAAAAAAATTCCAACAAACCAAAAAGCATTCAAATAAACCAAAAAATCGAATCCAACCTGTGCTCCATCGCCTGTGCTTGTGCCCGTGCCCCACCGCCTGCGCCTTTCCGAGCCCCTCGACTGGCGCCATCGTTCCTTCCCGGCGACGTTTCCACCGCCTACCGGCCAGTCGTACCGCCTGCAGGACAGCCGTGCCCAGCAGATCTCTCCGTGAGCTCACTTCTCTCTCCTCTCTCTCTCTCTCTCTCTCTCTCTCTCTCGGTTGTCTCCAGAACTAGGGTTTACTTTTTTTGGGGGGAAGGGGCTGAGCTTTTCTCCATATTCATATGCATTCTCTCTCTCTTTCTTACTTTCTTTAAAGTGAACTGCAATGAATGCAGTGAAGAGTTGGAAACTGGGCCACTCAATTTTTTTTAATTTTTTTAAAGAAACAAAAACGTTGGGGAGGGGGAATAAGACATAATAAGTGAACAATTAAAATTAGATTGGGCCGGACTTCAATAATAATAAAAAATCTACTAAAAAAATTGTGTAATTAAATTGGACCTAGCAATAGGAATTTTAGCCTAAATTTTAATATATTTAAGACTAAATGTAGAGATTTTTATTTTATTTTATTATTTGAGATACCCGGCGTAAAATATATAATAAATTAGAATTTTCATGGTGTACATATGGAATGATTATTTATAAATATTCCAATAAATTCTGAATAAGTTTGGAAATATGCGCAACTTCAATGAAGCTTTGGACCTGAGGCAAGTATATTACCGCTATCGATTACTATTACATTATAAATGCTATTGTCATCATTTCATATCCATATTTTATATTTGTTCTTGACACAGTGTTGTGCATAATAGGTGAGGACATGGAGATCGGCACTTGGATCGGAAGACTATGTTTGATTAGGTAGACTTTGTGTATATAACGGATGTATATTTGTTTATGAGGTTGTTTTACCATATTTGTTTTTGTAAATCTGATATGTATGTGTACTAATTTACTAAAAACATTGATAGTGGACTAAAGTGATCGATGTGTGTCTGGGTTATAATTTCTGTTGATAGTGGACTGAAATGATCGTGTGTAATTTTATAACTTTCTTATATATATATATATACATTATTATTATATGTAAAATTAAATTTTAATGATATATTTGTATTTTTTTTCGTGTTTGTATGTTTTTTGTAGTTTGTATCTATTGTAAAAAAAATTGTTATTCATGAAATTTAAATGAATAAATCTTGTACCTAACTTTATTTTGGTATATTATGAAACAAAATAATTGGTACCATGGGTCCATTGCAACGATTTTTAACTGTGCACAAAACTAAAGTTTTGAATATAATCAAACCATTATCTTTTTTACATAAATTTAAAAAATAAATATACAAAATAAAATTATGGGTCTTATGACTCTTGTTGCATCCTGTCTTTTGCATTGCTTCTAATCTTTTGAGCATTAAGTATATCTTGTGCTTCCTTCTATGCGTCTTAGTTCGTCAAAATTGAAACCTATACAGAACAATATAAGATTTAATTAGTAAGAATATAATGAGATACAAAGATTGTAATATAAAAACATGTAGAGGAATAAAACTTACATACTGCAGGTAAACCAATCAATGAGTGGCTATTATTTCATCAATTATCATAAAAACTAACACAAAAATACATTAAAAAAAAGCATAATATGTATGCTATTTTTTTAAATTTTTTTTACTAATTTATTAGTAATTATTTAATATTGTCGATATTGTCGATACCAAAAAATCCGATACTCCGATCCGATACCGTCGATACTGTCGATACTGCCGATACCGATACTCATACAAAATGTCCGATACCGATATCGATACCGATACTTTGAACCTTGACCCAATCCGCGTATCGAAAATGAGCAAGTCTAGACGCAACGTAAGAGTTACGTCCCGATGAGGACGATTATTCTACGGGAATGTTGACATGGTGATTCATGTCCGCCGTGGATAATCAGACTTGCGTGAGATCGGGGCGCGACATATTGCAAGGCTAGACGACCTTGTGATCGACTACGTGAATTGGATAGGTGGATTGTATCAAACATACTTGAAGAGATAGATTACGATAATTGCTAGTGCGGACGCACGATATTAAAATGTCGAGGATTTGGTTGAGGATAACCTATCATAGGATGACTTTCCTAACGAAGCTCGGACTTGGAACGAAGAATGTGTTGAGGCGAATAGGGTGAACGCTGCTTGATGTTTAGAAGTTTGAGTGGAGCGAACTTGGGTAGAAACTCCCGTACAAACGGACAAATGGTTTGACCATAGGATTTGGGGCGAGCATCGTGCAACGACCTTGCACGATGAGCCATGGACTTGACGTGTAACTATGACCTTGTGAGCTGACCTAGCGGATAGGCGGACGACCCTATGCCGAGTGATTGAACCTGTGCGATGGCATTTACAGTATCGTCTGGACGGACGATAGACTTGGGGAAACAAAACTTAGAGTAGGACGGGGAACTGGGAGTGTGCGTGAACGACGACGAGATTGGCCCCAAACGAAGGAAAAGATAGGAATGGATGATGCGCAAGTAAACTTAGGTTAGGATAACAAATCGAATCATTGATCGAAAGACGTACTCGATGATAGTGCGATACTTGGTCTCGAATCGGACGGAAATTACTTAGACTTGGTCGACTTCACTAAGAAGAAATCATACTGATTTCGTGGACAAGAACGCTTGAGAAGCGAATAGAATCATCTCGAGGACCGAGATAAACGATATGTGATACACACATGAGTTCGGTTTTAAATCGAAGTTAGCAAAACGATCGGCAAATCGAAACTATCACGAGTAGCTTGTCCGACTTCGCTAATCGCTAAGCTTGGTTGAAATGTACGTATTCGGGGGACGCCTTGGATACGTGCACGATCCAAACTCAGCGATATGATGAACTCGAATGCAGCTGCAAGTAGGTGTTGCGATGCGCATAAACGAAAGTGAGTTTGCCTCAGCCTACGACTCTCGAGTTGATAAATTACAAAGCACCTCGTGCGACCATCTCAGTCCCATGACACGTCGAAATAGCAACCAAGTCGAAGAAACGCTTGAATTGAATAAGTACCATCAACTCTAAAATGAATTAAAGTTATTCAATAAAAATCGACCAAACGTATACAGACACGGAACTTGGAAAGGTATCGAGTATAGTTCGATGCCATCGAGCGATAAATCCAGTCGATAGGAATTGTCTACGATACGCACACGACATGAGTTAGGAAACGGTAGGATGACCTGCACTCAGGAAGTCTCGAGGACGAGACTTGTTTTGAGTGGTGTATTATGTAATGACCCGCTCCGCCCTAGCGGATCGCCGATTCAAACGGCAGGTGCAACGACTCAAACGAGCCGTCGACCCGAAGAGTTGGCATTGACCTGAAGAAGAATCGATGCAAGGCTTACATTGGCTCGTCAAGAGGAATCCAGACTTAGACTTTCAAAGGCGCGCTCGGAGTATCGCTCGGCCGATGCGAACATCGCTAAGTTGGGTGGCTCCGATGAACTCGTCTTTGCTTAGCCTAGACACATAACAATACGGACACTATTGCTAGAATCGCTAGGCGATAACACCGCGCATGCTAATAAATGACTCAACGCACCTAGCTAAGGGAATAATCCCATCTTGTATGCTTGTATAGAATATGGAAAAGAACATGAAAAATGTGAGATCTCTCGCACCGCGCTCCACGCTCGTGCTAAGACACAAGCTTACGTTTATGTTCCTTATACGTTCAACAATGAAATAATGAATGGGTTACAACAATGGAACAGGAAGACTATCAACATAGTCGTTCCGAGTAGAGTATAGCAACATTGAAAGACTATGGGACCGATGGATCGCCAAGGCGACTCCCGCACGGGAAGTTGCATAATGAATGAATGAATCAACGAATGAATAAATGAATATGTGAATGAATCAATGAATGAACGAACAAGTGAAAGAAAGAAAGAAAGAATGAAAGATAAGAAGGAAAGAATGGTTAGCGACAGGTGTGACGGGCACGTGCAACGGGGCTCGCTACCCGCGCTGCACGGACGCCAACCTGGTCGATAACGCATTAAGGCTAAGGGTTAGCCTACGGCGCAGAGACAGCCGTTAAGTTAAAATGACAAATAAAACGAAATGGTCGTGGACACCTCCATCGTATACGGGGGAGAGGAGAAATAAGGGATTCCAGCGGCCTGACGCAAGGTGTAGGATCGGGATCGGCCTAGGCGGAATCAAAGAAAAATGGCTTACTGTCCAGGCCTGAGTGCGGGTTAGCCACCAGGAGACGTAAGGCCGGGTATTTCAAAAGACTATCAGGGTGTACCAAGCCGCACGCCATGATAGGTGAGAAATTACCAAGGGGAAAAAGAGTCCAAATTGGCTTGTGATGCCAACGACCGATGCATATAGATTAAGTGGGCTTTGCTGGTGGCAATCCACGTGCAAGTCCTTGCATTGAAATCAAAGTAGTCTAAGTTAACTGAACAAAGCGCCTTCTGAACAGGCTTGAATATAACCCACCAAAATGATAAAGAGTACTTCGGCAAAGGAGTTAGAAAATACGCCTACGACGTGCTAGGACCCGAGGCAGGGACACGCCCTTGACATTGAAAGTTCACATGAATCACGTTAAGTTATTTCCTATGAATTGTTGACTAACTTGGTTTACATTGGACAGGGAAGGCCGGACGGTAAGTATGGGTAAGTCATGCATGTATTTCCATGCGACACTTGTATTCGGCAACACGAGATAGGCTATGAAATATGCCATGAAACTGATCCTAAGGCAAGATTAGAAAGACAATGAATGATAGACGGTGCACAAAAGTAAATAGAACGTGATTGGTAATGATAGCATTGTGGGCGAGCTAGCCTCCCCACCAGTGCATAACAATGTACTGATAACCCTACAGTCTGCTTGCAGGATGCATGAGACGTCGTCGGGTGCGGAGCTTCCCTCGAACATGCTAAGGCGAGGAGCTTTCTCTGGAGCCTTGGAGCGTTGCAAGGAGCTGGAGCACCATATACAGGACATAATGTATCGGAACATCGCCATGAATCATTCCATGTTGTAAGCCACTTGGCACGCCTTTTATGTTTCAGAGAGAGAGAACTTGAGCGATTTGTAATATCGGCCTAGCACCGCTTGTAAACTTCTTGAATATCAATAAAGAGTTGAATTCGCTTCAATTCGTGTTCATTTACTTTCCGCTGCAAATGGGGACACTCTGTGCGACTCTGTGGCCTAGCTCGAATCGGCCGTTTCCGGACTTAGCCTTGCACGGGCGCAATCTAGGCCAATGCGGCATCACGCCTTAGCGACGACGATCGCTCCTACGGGAGCGGGGCGTGACAAAAAGGATGGAGCATGTAAAACATTGAATTATCTTACTGAACCTGTACAATTAACAGTACCCTTACCGACCACTGGCTGGAAAGTGCCGTCCGCTGTCTGAATGGTGTCTGCCGATACTAGGTGAGTGTAAGAAGAAAACTCACTAGCATTCTCCGTCACATGCCGAGGTGCTCCCGAGTCGATAATCCAGTCTGATGATTTAAGGGAAGAGATAGATGCAAGAGCAAGTGACTCGTCAGTACCTTCTGATGGATGGGCATACATAGCGACGTTGCTCCCAGAGGTGGATGCCTCCTCTGTTCCACTCCTCTTGTCTCCTTCGATTGACGCTCTCTACTTTCTCTCCAGTATATCCATCAGTGGCTGATCTTTCTCAGTAAAGGTGCCACCAGCTCCTCCATTCCCTTCTGCTACCAGTAGGTTTGTCCGTTAACCTCCTCGGCCGCCTCATCGACCCCTACGACCACGACCACGTTCTCCAATATATCCTCGTCCACCGAACTGTCCACGTCCACCACCTGAGTTTCCCTCCATAGGTAGTTTGGTACAAGCATACCAATGATGGCCCATCTCCCCGCAGTTGTAGCACTGCCGGTTGTGTTGCCAGGGCTCTCCTTGGACCCTGTGTCACCCGAGCTGGTAACCGCTAGTGCTGACTTTGCTTCGGGGGGACCACCTGTCCCCGCCTGCAGTCTGATACGCGTCTCCTCCTGGATCATGGCTGAGATAGCCTCCTCAAGATTAGGAATTTTTGGTTGGGCGAGAAGTAAGGCCGTGCTCTGTGCGAATGCTGCAGTCAGCCATTTGAGGAATTTTATCGTCCTCTCCTGCAGGCACACACCTCTCTCCTTATACTTCGGGTCCCCGCAGCTCGCCCGATTTGAGTGGTGATCATAGTCCAACCACAGACACTCCAACTCCGTGGCATACTCCTGCACCGTCTTCTCTCCCTGTACAGTGTCGTCGATCTCCCCCTTTATCTGGAAGATCTGTAAGTTGTTTCCCACACCATCATAGGTCCTCCTCAACTTCTCCCACACATATTTCACCATCTCAATGCCATCTACTGTGGCGGCAATAGACTGGACTAAGGAGTTGAAAAACCAGATGTAGATTACCATATAAGTGGACTTCCACTCGTCGCATTCTGCCGAGCCCTCGTCCGGCTCTGTCTTCTCATCCGACAGGAATCCCTCCAGGTTCTTTCCTGCGAGGGTTCTTCTCACCCGCCATGACCAACTCAGATAGGTGGCTGGTCCATCCAGCTTCAGATCGATGGAGGGAAGTTTCAACTTTGGCGACGTTCGTGTCGTGCTCTCACCAGCCGACATCTTCATCAACTTCATCAACGTCGCAACCTCTGCAGGATCTAGCTTCTTGATGATCTCCTCCATCGATGCTTCTCCTCTCCGATCACGTCACGTCTGCTCCACGAATCACATTCGTCCTCGTCGTCCGCTCCTAGATCCGAACATGTCTGTTTTCGTCAGATCTAGGCATCGGTGTCCTCTTTCGGAATGATCCGAATAACGGCAACAAAGGCTCCGTTGCGTGCGGCAAGGGGAAGGCGGCGCCCACGTGGGAGGGGGGGGCGGCCGGTGCGCGCACCACAGCGGCGGCAGCCGCAGCAGCAGCAGGCAGCAGGAGCGCGGGAAGGGGGGGTAGCTGCTATGCGCGGGTTAGGGTTTGGTGGCGGAGAGAGATGGAGAAGAAGGGAAAGGTTAGGGTTTGGTGGCGGCTAGGAATAGGGTTTGTGGAAAGGTGGCTCTGATACCATGTTGGAATTGATTGATTTCATTGATAGTCTCATAGGCTTTATATAGCCTTTACATAATGGAATATCCTGTGGCATATTCTGGCATCCCAAATATGTTTTCAGGATATTTCCATGTGCCTTTACAATATATTAAATATACCAATACTAAATATACCAATACTAGTTTTCAAATATCAGTTCCATAACTATAAGCTTCCAGAGATTATTATTAAGTTCCATCCATAGCAATTATATTATCCTTTTGTTTAGCTCCATAGTAACTAATATATATATATATATTTTTGGTTTAGCTTAACATATAAATGCCATAGAAGTGTCCTTTATAGATTCAGGTTGTGATTCTAAGAAATTTTTGATGAAATTAAAATATTGAATTTTTCAGTTAATGGCTCTGTCCTTTTCTAGTGTTCTCTTTTAGATTGTCTCACCCTGATCTGGAGTTCTGGACCCAAATTACCTTTCTGCTAATCTTCTAAAACTATAATCTCCAGTAGTGCTGTAATACATAATGATACGTGCTAGCGAGCATGACATACCAATCTTGCCATGTCCTCATCCTCATGCCATGCACACCTCTTCACAACTGAGTTAATACATGAATATATGTGGGTCCTAAACTTGTTTCTACTCCACCATATCTTTGCAGCTATGAATTAGTGCTGTAGCCTGTAACATAGGAAGAGAATGGAATTATAACATATTCATGTAATGACGAACCAAGATATGGACATGGAGGATCCCAGCAGCAGCAACAGCCATAGGGAGAGGTATGCCAGGTTCATGGAGGACTCATGCTGCACACACTTCTGTGTGGGGCCCAATCCTTCCATGGCCAGGTATGTCTATGGACTCATCTTTCTCATCACCAGTCTCTTGGCTTGGACTATCCGAGATTATGGCCACAACGCCCTCTCCGAGCTAGAACGTATGCCATCTCACTATTCTGATTCCCAACTATTACACACGAGTCATTGTTTGAAATCTATCTCATTTTCGTACATAGAAACAGAAATTGTGAGCTCAATGAGTCTTCAATGTTTTGCAGGACTAAAAGGATGTCATGGTGCTCATTACTGTCTTGGAGCGGAAGGTGTGCTTCGCATTAGCTTTGGCAGTTTTGTATCCTTGAAAGTTTATACATGCTTTCTTGGATTGAAAATTTAGAAGTATACTTGGAATGTTCTGCTATAGTGGCTAATTTCCTTCTTTGATAAATTGCTGCCCTTATCTCTTTAAAAAGTATTCCATGGAGAGGACTTCTGGTATAATGATTTCAGTTGGTCCTCGGCAAAACTAAACCTGTTTTTTACTTAATGGTTAGTACCGGCAATTTTATCAATGCTGACATCATCTGTGAAATAAAAACATTGCTTACTGTATCAAATAGTAAATCCTTAATAGTGGGTTAGATATTTTTTCTTGTAATGTTTCTCTCTACAGCTGGCACAAAACAGTTGAAAGATCCTCGGAGCTCATGGCACTCTGAATGGTGGGCTGCCAAAATCATTTTGTGGATGGGTCTAATGACAATCCCATTCTTTATTCCTATGGCTTTTATCGACCTATATGGTGAGCTCTACTCTACCATTTAGTCCAATTTCTCAGTTTTTTTTGTTGATTATAGTGTATGTTGTATTCGCAGGAAGAATTGCACGTTTTGGCGCTGGGTAAATATGCTTTACATTCATAATTCCTCTTTTGAAGCAGCTTTGGTTGTTTACTATGGAAGTCTAATTCTTACATTTTGTGTAGTTTATGTTTGATGGTTAGATCAGTTCCTGATATTGCTGAATTGTTTCAGAGTATTCCTTGTCATTCAGCTCATCAGTGTGATTAGTTTCATAACATGGTTTAATGATTGCTGCCGATCCGAGAAAAATGCAGATAGATGGTATGCTTATTGTTCTTGTACACTGCCCATAAACTTTTGTGGTTTCAACTGAAAACAGGGTTCTTTTTTTTATCTACTGGTAAATTATAGTTATTAAATAATAAATATTAGTATAACCATTACCTATGAACATGATTACATGAAACTGTGAGAAATCTCATATATAGGTTAAGTTCAAATGCATTTATCTGCCAACCATCTGATATTGATCAGGGCGTAAAGAGATGAAATGTGAAGTGTTGGATGACCTAGTTCAGCAGGGTCTAAGTGCAGGTGTGATAAAAACCACTATGGTCAGCTGGGTCTTGATACTTGCGTAAATAAGTTTACGGGTCTACGACCAGGAATAGTGTTGTTGAAGGGATCCTCTCAAGCAGAAGATAAGGAAAACTGGATTGGCTTGGGAGGATTTGTCATGTTGCATAAATGGAGAACAACAACAGTAAATGAAGATGGTAATTTGATGGTTTTGTTGAGAAGTAGAATTAAACAAAGAAGAAAGAAAGTTTTTAGGAGTAGGCTTTCATACCATAAACTCATTAAATTTCTAGCTCTTACTTCCTTACTAAAATCTCAGTATAAGAGCTTTTATAGCCATATGGGGCTATTGATAAAGCAAAATCTGAACGGAATAACAAACATATATAACAAGATCTAGATCAGTCATACCTCGGAACTAAATAAACCAAGTAAACAAAATAAACCTGCTAATAAATCCAATATCTAACTCGGTCTCAATTGGTCCCAATCTCATTGAAGAACTCAGACCCATGTGGAACTGGTCCTGCACCGCATGGTCACTATGCACACCAATGTCCATATAGGAATTTTTGCTTGGAAGTGTGTCAAACGACACCATGATTGTGATAATCCACAATTCAAGGAGATCATTTATATGCTTGAAAAAGGTGCTAGCTATGCTGAGGACAAGTTAGCAATCACAAGCAAATCTTTGTATATATGAGGTGTTTGCCTAAATAAAAATAAATAAAATAAAAAAGTGTTTTCCTACCTTACATGCATCTCTTGAGACTGTCACACCACATCAACAAGAGCCTACTGGGTCGCTTACACAGAACACAAGTTACACTATGGATGTGAGCGATAATTATTATGTCTTAAGCAATTTGTCTTATCAGGCTGTGGGGACTATCAATTGAAGATAGGTTATTATTAAGGTTAAATAAGAGAGGTCCCTCGAGGATATATGGAGAAGCTTAACGCGAGAGGGACATGACTGTTTCGACTTATTCGGATGATGGGTCCGTATGAGCTGGAGATTCCACGGGGGGTCATCCTAGTATACTATGTGGACCACGTGATTCCTTATTCCGATCATGATTCC
This sequence comes from Iris pallida, assembly GCA_029216955.1. Taxonomy (NCBI): domain Eukaryota; kingdom Viridiplantae; phylum Streptophyta; class Magnoliopsida; order Asparagales; family Iridaceae; genus Iris; species Iris pallida. Next base: position 3,537,921 of record JANAVB010031815.1, read on the forward strand.
CTATAAGGTAACTACTAATAATCTTATTCTAATATGGATTTGAATTACTGTTTTAAACAATTTTTAAATTTGGCAAATAGTAATTTAAATCCACATTAGAATAAGATTTTACATTAGTAGTTACCCTATTAGATATCAAAGAATCTTAATTCCTATTTGTATTGTATGGTCAAAGATTGTAAAGTCACATGATATTTGAGTTGTTTCTAAATTAGGTAATAGAAGGTCTATTATTAGCTAGAAATTGTATGGAAGTATTTATCCCAATCATGTTAGAAGCCCATCATGTAAGCCTATATAGAAGCCATCAAGTGCTATAAAAATCATATAGTATAGAAAGTTAATAAAGTTATTTAGTGGGCTCTATATTCTTTGTCACGTCCCGATTCGTAGAGTCATTTATTCACATATTTATCTCTTGGAATCGATCGTCCTCGCTTGGACGTGATGCCGTACAAGTCTGGTATTGCACTTGTACAAGGCAAAGATGGTACATAATTGATTATCTTCAAATAGGAACACATCGCAGCGGCAGAAGCAGACAAATTGAAGTTAACGAGGACATTCTTTCTTATCGAATGGGAACACATCATTTTATTTGTAACAATGGAAATGAGAAGATAACTTGCAGTCATAGAGAGGTATATAAAAGTATTCTCTTTATTGATAATTGAAGAAGAGTACAAGACTCGTATTGAAATACAATGCTTACAACACATCTCACTTTACATTGATAGCCAACTAGACAATTGCTATAAAGCTTACAACTGACACTTCGATACATTGGATTACAACTCGATACCGACTTGGCTCACAACTTACTGGAACAACTGATTACAATGTTCCATACATTATGCCCTTTATAGACAGAAGACACCATATTTTGCAAGGAGAGCTTCTGTATGCCCAACAAATCTTCGATGCCGCGGGACCGATCAAGCCAATCTTCGTGTCAAAATATTCCAAGCACGAGCACCTGCCCACAAAACGTGGATCAGTACATCATCTATGTACTGACGAGCAGAATCCAACCCACTCGCCTAAACCAACATATAGTGATCGATTTTAGCAAACATTCATTTGAGTAATCTTTCTAGTTGGGGCCTAGCAACAGTTTACAGTTCATAGACAATAATCATGGTGAAGCATGTAAACATGTTCTCAGCAACGTTAATGGCAAGGCGATATTATAGCATTCCTGTGTTATCATACTCTAACATTGTTCATGTAAAGGCATCCTTTAAGCAACTTTTGAGTTAACATATATTGAACATGTTATAGTGATTCTCTTAGCAAGGCAATACATTAGCATATTGTGTTCAACATGTTAGGCAGGTTCTCATGGAAAGGCAACAACACAACATTATTTTATTTAGCATGTTGAACAGGCAAGTTGAACCAACATATATATTGAATATATCATATTTAAGTGATCTCTTACCGATAGCCGACTCTTCGTACCTGCATCAAATACAGGTCAGCAGATATACTTACTCTGCCTGCATAAGACATACATTAGCGTGCATCCTGGCTACATGGCCATTGGTGTTATTATTATATAACCATTTTGGACGTTGCCATATAGGACTTCATAGGATATACGGCGCGCCATTTCACCAGGTTGCGAGCTCGAATGAAATGTCCCGATACTAAGTACCCTCAAAGTACGTTTACACTTTTCCCATGGTCGGATCGGTCCCCCTAACGTCCCGGGGTACCGTCCGAGGAATCAGTCACCCCCTTGTATACAAGTTGTCCCTGACCATGCGAATGCGTGTCCGACTCGATCGTGAACATAAAACACATGGTAAAATATTGAAATAAGTAAAGGCAACAGTGTATCATTCCACTCATCCATGTCGTTTTCAACGACTCATCATTTCCAATATTTCTATCATTCCACTTGGTGATCTCGACGATCCCAAGCCTTATCATTTTTCATTCATTGCTTCATTGCAACAGTTCTCATAATATTCCTTTCAAGGAGGAATAACCAGCATTCATTCATTTCAGAGGGACATGTAGCATTTCATAGAAACCTTTATTCTTCTTTCATTGCTTATAAGAAAACAGGCAACATTTGATATCTTTGCAATAGTTATACAGAGTGTACATGATTCTAGTATTTCATTTGGATCATTGGGTCGACAACATAGCCAGTTCTCTTCTTATTTTATCATTCACAAGGCATCTCATTATTCACGTGTTCTACTTGTTCCGACAACGTTAAGCATAAGGGACATTATCAATTCATTCTCAGGCATCGTCACATTAGCAGTTCAAGTGTGATTCGTTCAACAATTTAATGTTCATGTGTTATTCATTTCAACATTAGGCAACTTAAGCATCTTTATTATCCAGCAACCAAAACATGGAACATTTAGGGACAATTCATAACACAACATTCCTCCATTTTATTAAACATGTAGGAATAAGGAGGAGGGAGGACAGTTCCACTCACCTAGTACAATGAGTCTCACTGTTCCAATCACACATGTTCCCACCAAGCGTAGCTCCACCAGCGAGCCACATTCTAACGCTCATACTGTCCAGCCAGCTAAGAGGCTGCATCAGTCTCAATTCTCTTGATTCCCAACACAAGTCACGGTCCAACATTCTGATAGCATCCAACAAGCTAACCAAATGTCTCGCGCGGAGCGGGGCATTACATTCTTCTTCTTTAAATATTCTTCTAATTTCCTCCATACAAAAGTAACATGATATCAGAACATAAGAACGTCCTGTTGGTTGACTAATCATAGGAGTCGTCTTCATAGTACAAAGATGTTTCCGTTGGCGCACGATTCTCATCAAATTTTCGTTGTTTGTGTTGCATTAAATTCTTTGACAATGATGGATGATATATGTCATGCCCAAGTATCGGAATACGGAGAACAGTGACGGACTTGGGCTATCTACACAATATGGCAGCATCTCGTATTTTGATCACGATTGTCCTGCTTGTTGGGACGTTCTAGTATGCAATAACAATCATATGGGCCTGCTAAGCCTATTCTCAGTCCAACTACGAATTATATAACAAGAATGATCACAGATATAGGGAAAGTGGTAATTACCCCATTGGAGATAACATATATAGAAGTGGCCATGAAACTAGCTAACAAAATGAAGATGGAGCTGGCAAGTGTATCCCTGAAAGACCACGAAGTAAAATATTACCATCATATATACATCATGTCTGAGGATAAACGGGAACATGCTCCCAGGGACATAAATGAGAGGCTAACACATGACTACCACTACACCCACAAGATATTAGGATGGGAAGAGGAAATCCACTTATGCACTAGGGTAGTTCTAGTACTCCTACGCGCCTTGCAAGGTAAGGTATGGAAGATCCTTCTGCTCTGACTCTAGATTTGAGATGCAACCCAAGGTTGGTTAATAACCAACCACAACAAGCACATGAAATAATGGACAAAAGATAACTAAAAACCATGAAAACAGATAAAACAAGAGAATATGCGAGAAGTAAATACGAAAATAAAAATGCAGAAAGTAAATAACTAACCATAGAATGCTAGCATGGTACTAATGCTCTGTCATTGATAGCAAAAACACGTAAAGGAAACTAGTAAAAACAAGAATAATCCTAGCAAGCACTACTGGCACAATTCAATGGGTTACTAATATTATCTACCTACGTTATCAACCTAATTACCATAATAATGCACTTGAGAATCCCATCGTCACATGATCACACTAAAAGCCAAGCTCGAAGGCTATCCCATACCTTCCCGGGATGACGACTTATGTTCCACTGTAGCTAACTGGGTTCCTACCACAAGCTCATAACATAAAGGAAATCATAAGTGGCACGTAGCCGAAAACAAACAAATCATGATGGTTTAGTGCCCTTGAGGTTCGATAGATCTATCTCAAGCATATATGCTAGATAAATGATCAAATAAGGTCGCAATGTGATTTATAAATCCCCTTCCCGATGATTTATATCCCGTATTAACTTGTTTACCATAGGTTTATTGATTAGCAATTTCTCGATAACAAGTGAACACGAGAAATTGACCCTACATGTCAATACACAAATACACTCGGATACAATTGATTCGATTATGAGCCAAGTCATGCAAGTACAATACAACTGAGAACATGATGTCAATGGAACATGGTGGTCATCATTCGACTAATAACGAGAAGAAATTGGGAATTGATATACATTAGACAAACCCAAATTAGGATTTTTTTTTGTCAGAATCGGAATTCAGAGAGAATTTCGAACATGGCAAGAAATTCCTAATTTGGCTTGTCTGATGCCAAATGCAATCAGTTTTTCGACACTAGATTCTAGCTCCTAGGTCAACAATATCCACTCTATCTCCAGGAACAATCACAATGAGAATCCCATACACAAGAAGAAAACGAGAGTATCTCAATTGTGTCTCTGTCCGAGATAAATCGTACACATACTGATATGCAAGTAAATATGAATCCAAACAACACTTGACCACAAACCAGGCGTCTATGAGTACAAGAATAATAAATATAATTGTATGTTAAGCCACGGTCGAAGATGAAGTGAAATCGAGCGAAAACAACCAATGTGTAGTTTTTGCACCCTTCTGCCTTAACTAAAATTTTGTCATTGTTTCGGCTTCGGCAGACTGTACAGAATCATGCACTCGGGAGCTCGATCGGATTGTTTCGATCGTTCACATGAAAAGCTTGACATATGATTTTATGAGTTATAGGAACAAATAGAATAAAATATCATGAAGTAAAACTCAAGATACATTGATTTATACTAAAAACTCTATTTTATGATCCTTATGTTGAGCATATATGAAAATATTCATGATAACCATGAAACCTAACATGTAATTGATTCCCAGTAGTTCAAGAAAACATCAATGAAAGAGGAAAAAAGTTTTGGAAAGCATTAGGGCACGAGGTCATCATTTGAGCAATTGGTACTTGCCTCTAGATCTTGGTAATAAGTAAAAGGTTAACTGGAAGGGCTAGGCTCCAATACTACTCTTCAAAGATCAAACCAACTCTAGATCTCCAAGTCCTCCTTAAAGTCTTCATTGCAATAATAAATGAGAAAATAGATAAAGTGAACAAATAAGGAAGAAAAGAGTTATCCCCTTATAGGCCTCTCTCAACCAATAGGAGTGGACACATGGCCAACCCCCCCCCCCCCCCCCCCCCCCCCCCCCCAATATGCTCCATCGACATGTCTCCACACTCCCAAACTCTTCTCCAAGTGTACATCCATCACTTCATAGGATAATAACCAAGGATGACTTGGTCAATATCAAGCTATAGATCCTATGCCATGCCTTGGGCCATACCATGGGTCTCTACAAGTCTTGGGTGGTCCATTAATGGGTTCTAGTTAAATAAATCATCAAAAGATAATTATTGTTGCCTCGGGTCGTTAATTTAAGTATTTATCCTTGTATCCTACGCGTATCGGACATGCGTATGAAACTCAAGGTATCTATCAATGAAATCCACAAAAACATATAATATTATGGGAATGAAATATGATACATAAATACAAGGGAAAATTAGCATGCTAACATAGATAATCATACACACTCATATGGGTATTGGTATAAAATTCACTACAAAAAAATTAGGTTTCTGTGACATATAAAGTTGTCACAAAAGTTGTAAAATTTGTCACAACACATCTTCTGTGACAAGTACAGTGACGGCATACTTTCATTACATATACCTCCGTAGCTGAACGATAAAGTGACAACTAAAACACGACGTCACAAAATATTTTCAACTATTACAAGCAAACCTTGTCACTATGGCGTCACAAAAAGTTTTCAATTGTGGCAGTCAAACCTTGCCACTGATAGTATTCTTTCCGTGACAACATACATCGTTATTATAAATGTTATAAGTGACACACGATATTGCCACAAATAACATCTTACTATAAATAAAAATAAAAATATATTTTGATCCTATGTGATTCGAACACCCAACCTTTTATTCCAGAATCAAACATGCTACCATTACACCACAACCATTAGTTTGTTAAAGAAAAATATAATATATATGAATTCCGCTAGAATACATTTAAGTGACAAAATACACCTTAAGTGACAACTTACTGTTACAATTCTCTAAGGAAGTCACAAAATACATCTTAAGTGACAAGTACTTTCACTTGTCATATAGAACTTACTGTTACAATTATTTAAGAAAGTCACAAAATACATCTTAAGTGACAAAGATTTTTACTTGTCACATAATACACCTTAAGTAACAAGTATGTTTACTTGTCACAAAGAACTTGTTACAATTTTTTTAAAAGTCACATAATGCACCTTAAGTGACAAGTATTTTCACTTGTCACATAGAACTTATTGTTACAATTTTTTAAGAAGTCACATAATACATCGTAAGTGACAATAATTTTTACTTGTCATATAATACACCTTAAATGACAAGTATTTTCACTTGTCACATAGAAATTGTTGTTACAATTATTTAAGTATTTCACATAATAGACCTTAAGTAACATGTATTTTCACTTGTCACATTGAACTTGCCTTTGATTTCATCAAAAATTAACATTTTATTTTAGTGACAACATTGAGTGACGACCAATAAAAACAGTCATTGAATGACTTAACTGTGTAACGATATACAACTATTGTCACAAAATCAAATTAAGAGTGACAACATAAATTACTTGTTGCAGAAATATCCTTTTCAGTAACAAGTTCTACATTTGTCACGAAAAGCCAAATTTCTTGTAGTAGTAGAAAAACAGGGTTGGCACTATAACTTCAATTACAAGTCTAGACTCACTGAAGGGACGTATGAAGGTTGGAGCTCTCGGATGGACTCGATGATGATCTCACATTGTGTGAGAGATTATAGAAAAAGGCTATGAAGCGCCTAAAAAAGAAGTCTCGTCAAAGGAGTCAAAAAGAAGAAAAGGAAGTCAGACAAGAAAGCTTGTGTATTCATCTACCAAAGAGTTGATTAGATATGTTTGGATATACTTTTGTGAGTAAACTATACGTATCGGTAACGGAAACAATATTTAAAATATTTTGATATGTTATAGGTCGCCCAAAAGGAACCCCTTCTTGTATGTACCATGCATCTAATGTACAGATTTGTCATATGCGAACCCCTTTGTATACGTGAGCGAAATTTGTTTACTTTGAACTACGGATCGATCTAGGTTCATGATAGATCTAATCTATTTGTAAGCCTATATTACTGTACTCCTCTCATGAGTCATGATTGATTGTCAATTTGACATTGAAACCTTATCACATCAATTCATCTCATGATGGATGTGAACTCGATTCAATCTACAAGCATCCTATATATTAATGATCTAACTATCCTATAAATAGAGTAGAAGAAAGTCTACTTATGGTTTATGGATACACATTTGTTGATGCATTAACTGCATACGTGTTCAGTCCCTAATTATGATATACACACAAGTGTGTCGACCATCGAGAAATCCAAGTCATGAACTCTTTCACGATTACAGAAATCAGCATCCCAAACAATACCAAAACTCCTCCATGAAACGACTATGCAATGCATAGGTGTAATGTTGTTAGTGTTTCAACCAGTTTTATTAAGGACATGCTGTCATATTGGTGACCAAGAAAACTCTTGATAAGAAGCAAGATTCGGCACTACATTTGCTCCAAGGAAAAGCTTTCTTGAAGGTTCTTTGCACGTTAGAACCGTTCCAACTCCTCATAATCGTATCTTCATCCATAATATTGAAGATCATGTTATTAGCTAAACAAAGTCAGATGATGCTAGTAGCTATCATCTCCATCTTGTACCACTCTTTATCTTTCATCAACTATGGAATATTGGATTTCCTCAACAAGACTTTGTAAAGGCCTTGTTGCACCAATAGATTTTTTTTGCACCAATAGATCTTTTACCCTTGTTTGCCATAGTTCGAAGTTTGCTTTCTTGTCTAACTTCTCTTCCTAAAACCATCCAAACGTTGTCGTAGATGTCCTCATCATTGGCGATCTTCAATTGAGGAACTGACAATGTTTTTCAGAACCACAACTCTGATAATACTTATTTGCGACGAGGCCTCTGAACCAACAACAAACCGATGACCGACTAATGTAAAGAAAACAAATACCACACATAAAAACAGAGAACATAAGGATTACATAGAAAACCATAATAGGTAAAAACCACTGGAAGAGATAGATCATTACTAAATAAGGCTGTTACATTATCAGTACAGCTTCAGTAGCCTTAATACGAAAGGAAGTTAACAAGGAGAATTCAAAAACGCACTAGGGATTACGTCCAAGAAGACCCAATAGACCTAATCTGCCTCTTCTTAGACCTCATTCTTTCTTATATTTATCTCTTAATTTATTAGTGGCTGCACAGGCCCCTCTAAGAACTAGGATAACCTCCTACGGAGCAATAGGCCCCTTCATTATTCATATAGCATCACATGACCCTATATATGAAAATCCAGCCCCAAATAACTTTTTTCTTTCTATTTGGAAAACTCAATATGAACGGCTGGACTTTTCCTCCAAGTTCTATTATTATTAGGATTGACAAATATGAGCACAAATTCCAGTACCCCTTTGTCCCTCTCTAACATCTGTGAAGGTTGTTATTTAGTGAACACATCTATTACTATTTTTTAATGAACAATCTGATTGCTTTACAATTAGCTTCCACAAATCTTAGATGCAAATCTTAGAATTATATATGTCCTTTAGGTCTTGTCCTGCGCATTCAAATACACATGAAGAAACCGAGATTCAACCTCCCTCTTCTTCCATCTCATTCTCTCTTTCTTTTGAGACTTCTTTCTCTCTATTTTGGTATCAACCGGATCTTTATGAGAACAAGATTCTTTCTACAAAAGCCTTATAGTTCCTTATAGGCAACTAGAAACCATGTTGAGAACTAATAAGGGATTTAGTCCCACATTGGAAAAATGTAGTATGAAGAGGAGCTAGACTCCATATAAGTAGTGGAGTAGCCAATCAATAAAATTACAACAATTATTCTCTACATGGTATCAGAGCCATAACCACCAAAAAAAAAAATCCCAACCCGCCCAAAGCCAACCCTCCCCTACCCCGACGCCCACACCCCCCGGCCCCGCCGCCGATGCTCCCTGCCGCCGACGACACCCCCCTTGCTGCCCCCCCCCCGCCGCCCCCCCAAGCCGACGCCCCCTGACGCCCCCCCCCTCTCTTCCGACCACATCTGCGCCCCCCCCCCACAAGCCCTAATTTGCGAGCGCGATTATGTGGACGATTTTTCGAAGACGGATGTCTGTCAAATGCTTTATTTGCACCTTCTGTTCCTAGATTACGTCCTCCGGAACTACAAATGCTTTATTTGTATTCCGTTCTCGATCTGCAAATTAGGATCTACATGCGTGCGCAAGTGTTGGCCACGTTAGCAGCGCATTCGTAAGGTCTCTGTTGGAGACTTTACATAAAGACGAAGACGAAGACGACGACGAATCACAGTTGCAGACGCCATGGATTCGATCAGTGGTAAACTGACAGCAGAAGAGATGAAGGCCTTGGTTGATGATATTTTATCAAAAAGATTAACCGAGGCAACCCCACGTGTGATCCATACTGATGTGGATCCGTCACCCTACAAAATGGGAAAGCTGGACAAGCTGGAGACGAAGTTGGAAGGAACGTCCAACTACTTGAAATGGTCACGGCAGGTACTGCGGACGCTCAAGGGACGAGGCTTGGTTGGCTACGTCAATGGCCAAACCAAGGCGCCAGATGATCCCTCCTCAAAGGAGTTTGCTATTTGGAAAATTGTCAACAATGTTGTGGCTGGATGGTTGACAGCCTCCTTGACCGACCAGGTGTCAGGCAATGTAGAGGGATGGAGGCTGCTGCTGATATATGGCGGACTTTGAAGGATATGTACTCAGGCTCAGGCAATCCTATGCGGGTCTTCCAACTGCAGGATGAACTTGATAGGGTGGCCCAGGACGACCGTACCATCTCTGAGTACGCCGTACTGTTGAAGAAATACTGGTCTGATGTGGATCACTATGATCCTCTTGGGATGGAAGATGCACAAGTCGAACCAGCATTTGCGAAACATTTCCAAAAGTTCTTGGATTATATTTCGCGACAACGGATGATGAAGTTCTTGCAGGGTCTTAACCCTACGTTTTTGAGCATAGAAGGAATGTACTCCTAGCACAGCAAATGCTTCCATCCTTGGAAGAAGCCATAGCTGCCATGGCACAAGAAGAGGCTCGATTGAAATTGATGCCCAACAAGGGCTCTTTCCAGGGGGAGCAAGCCGCTGTTGACAAGTCTGCCCTTGCCGCCTTCAATCAGCCTCCCTCTGTGGTCGGTGTTTGCCACAACTGTGGTGACTCAGGGCATTACATCAGATTTTATCCAAAATCCCTGCACAGTCAGTCGAGTGATCGTGGACGGGGCCGCGGAGGACGTCGAGGTGGTAGAGGCGGTTATGCTGGTAGAATGGGAAATTATTCTGGAGGACACAAAGCTAATTTGGCGAAGGGGGAGAAAATCACCTGGCTGAGTTAACCCCTCTTGAGAAGGAGTTCCTCGCGAGGTTACGCAGCACGAAGCTGGGTTCGGACGGCAGTCATGGGACGTCTTCTATCTCGGGGGACCACATCATTTGCTTTGTCCAAACCAGCACCGGTATTCCTGCGTGTGCTCTTGCAGCAGCTGTCCACCAACCAGGTTGGATTATGGACTCTGGGGCATCTCACCATGTCACGGGGTCCCGCGGTGAGTTCCAGGACTATACTCACCTACCGACGCCGGAGAGCATTCAGACTGCTGATGGTAATTCCAGCCCTGTCATGGGTAAAGGCACTGTCGCATGCATCCCTTCTCTCACTCTCACCAATGTCTTACATCCTCCGTCTTTTCTTGTCAATCTTCTTTCTATTAGTGCCATTATTCTTGATCTTAACTGTACTGTTTCCTTTGACATTCCTACGGTGACTTTTCAGGAGAAGGGGACAGGACGACGACTAGGGACTGGCACATGGCATAAGGGGCTGTGGTACTTGGACAGGACTGGACTGGACAAAGCATTGGCATCTCTGGTAGCAGATACACCACAGGCAGATTCACGGCACAGTGTAGAAGATGAATTGCTACTCCACCACCAGCGTGTCGGTCATTCTTCTTTTAAAATTATTAGTCGAATGTATCCGTCTTTATACCAAAGGGCCAATAAAGAGAAGTTATTTTGTCATGCTTGTGAGTTGGGTAAACATACCAGAAGCACGTATGTGAGTTCAGGAAGTAGAAGTTCGGCTGCATTTGATATGATACATTCAGACGTATGGGGCCCTTGTCCTACAACCGGTATTAACGGTTTTCGATGGCTCGTCACTTTTATTGATTGTTATACTCGCGTGACATGAGTCTACCTTATGAAGAATAAAAGTGACGTCTTTGAGGCGTTTCGAGACTTTCATCGCCGGATAGAAACTCAATATGGCACTAAAATTAAGTGCTTATGGTCTGACAATGGGACGGAGTATACAAATACGAAGGTTGCTGAGTATTTATCCACTCATAGAATACTACACCAAACTTCCTGTGCCTATACACCGCCACAAAATGGTGTGGCCGAACGGAAGAACAGACACCTGCTGGAGGTCGCACGGACGATGATGCTTGCTATGAATGTCCCGAAACACTTATGGGGGCAGGCGGTGTTAACGGCATCTTATCTCATCAACAGAATGTTATCTCAGGTATTGGACTGGAAGACACCGTTGGAGATGCTTACTGGTGCAACCACGTACACTGTTCTACCGAAAGTATTTGGGTGTGTATGTTTTGTCCAAGATAATAGGCCAGGAGTTGGCAAACTGGATCCTAGAGTGGTTAAATGTGTCTTTGTCGGGTACACGGTAACTCATAAGGGATACGCATGTTGGAGCCCAGTTGAGCGGAAGATGTTTGTAAGCATGGACGTTACATTCAGAGAACTGGAACCATATTATGGTTCTGATGACGGTTCGGCGTTTGGTGACACACCTAACACAGAGGGTGTTAGATGTGAGGGGAAGAAAATAAGCTCATCTGTGGTAGTCAGATCGGTCCCATGCCCGGTCGTGAAAAACTGGTCGAAAGGGGGAGAAAGCAGTGACTCCGATACAGAAGATGAAGAAGATACATATGTTAAACAGGGGGAGCAGCAGACAATGGAAAAGGAGCTCCAAGTCTACAGAAGGAGACAGCAAAAGTCCAGTACTGTGTCCTGTGCCTACTGTACCAAGTCCCTCGTCTACTCCTGCTCCAACTCTTGAAGATGTTGCCCCCGCACAGAATCAATCTGATTCTGATGCGGATCTCTCTGACTCTGATGGTATGATCTCTCCACCACCTATTGCTCCCTTAAGGAGATCTTCTCGCATCAATGCGGGTAAGGCTCCTAGACGTTTTGATGATTATGAACATGATATTGCAGGTAGTCTTATTCTAACATTTCTTCGAATTATCGAGCCTTCATTGCATCATTAGACTCTACTTCGTTACCCAAAAGTTGGCAGGAAGCAAAGAAAGATCCAAGGTGGAAAGCTGCAATGATGGAAGAACTTGGGACACTGGAGAAAAATAAGACGTGGGAGCTGGTTCCATTACCCAAAGGGAAGAAAACGTGGGATGCAAATGGGTGTACACAGTAAAGGAGACGTCAGAAGGAAAGGTGGAACGATACAAGGCGAGGCTGGTTGCAAAGGGATACACACAATCATATGGCATCGACTATGATGAGACGTTTGCTCCAGTAGCGAAAATGAGCACCGTAAGAACTCTGGTCTCCATTGCAGCAAACTATGGGTGGAAGCTATACCAATTAGATATGAAGAATGCCTTTCTCCATGGGGACCTACAAGAAGAAGTGTACATGGAGCTCCCACTAGGGTGCTACGCTACAGAATCAGACGGAGGGACGTCGCATGGAAAAGTGTGCAAACTAAAGAAGTCGCTATATGGGCTCAAGCAATCTTCTCGAGCCTGGTTTGATAGATTCAAAAAGGCTGTTACAGGCATGGGATACCATCAAGCAAATGCAGATCATACGGTCTTTCTTCAGCTTGCAAGAGGCCACATCACTATACTTGCTGTATACGTGGATGATATAGTAATCACAGGTAATGATGAAGTCGAGATCGCTAAGCTGAAGTCAAAACTCGCGAAGGAGTTTGAAGTGAAGGATTTAGGAGCGATGAGGTACTTTCTAGGTATCGAGGTGTGTGAAGGCGAACAAGGAATTGTTCTCTCACAAAGAAAATACACACTAGATCTGCTGAAGGAGACATGGATGCTGGGATGCAAAGCAGCAGTCACTCCAATTGACCAGAAGTGCAAGTTGGGAGCAGAAGCAGGAGAGCCAGTTGATCGTGAAAGATATCAACGACTTGTAGGGAGATTGATTTATCTGGGGTACACTCGCCCTGATATCTCATTTGCGGTGAGTGTAGTAAGTCGCTACATGCATGATCCAAGAACGGGTCATATGGATACAGTGTTTCAGATCTTGAGATATCTGAAAGAGAAGCCGGAGAAAGGGCTATGGTTTAAGAAGAATGAATGTATAGAAGTTGAGGGATACTGCGATGCAGACTGGGCGAGCTGCATAGACGATAGAAGGTCTACTACGGAATATTGTGTCTTTGTAGGAGGAAACTTGGTCTCATGGAGAAGCAAGAAACAGCCAGTGGTAGCACGATCTACAGCTGAAGCAGAATACAGAGCAATGGCTTTAGGAGTGTCGGAATTGCTGTGGGTGAAAGCGTTGCTGACAGAGTTGAAGCTGGACAAGGGAGCACCGGTACGACTTTTGAGCGATAGTCAAGCTGCAATAAGTATAGATAACAATCCAGTTCAGCACGACAGAATGAAGCACATCGAGATCGATCGATTCTTCATCAAAGAGAAGCTGGAACAAGGGATACTGAAAATTGATCATGTTCGCTCAGAAGAACAAGTGGCAGCCTGTTTGACTAAGGGTCTTAGTTCATTAAGTCTGTCGAAACTATGTAACAAGATGAGAATGATTAATATCTATCGCCCATCTTGAGGGGGAGTGTTGAGAACTAATAAGGGATTTAGTCCCACATTGGAAAAATGTAGTATGAAGAGGAGCTAGACTCCCTATAAGTAGTGGAGTAGCCAATCAATAAAATTACAACAATTATTCTCTACAAACCATAATTCAGAACTGCCAAAACTAGCCTTAGTTGGCTGATTTAGTAGAGCAATCAATAGGTCAAGTTATGATATGCCTTTTTTAGAAGACAACTGTAGAACTATAATTTGCATCAACAATCTGAATTAACAAACTGATATAGGATAAATGGTTGCAACTATTGGTGAAACATTGGCTAAGCCAAAGCAGATGGATAATACCTCGAATTGTAGATTGTAAACCATACAACGTTGATATTGAAAATCAATTTGAATGTTCAGATGTACATATATCTGATAACTCTAGTTGTTTCATGCTACCAAAAGTTGGAATTGGTGTTCCTATAACTGGATTTTTTGTTATTGATATATACAAAAATGTTAGGCATATTATTGGAGACAAGTTTAGATAAAGAAACACTTTATTTTAGAGAACACTGGTCTCAATTGCTCTTTTTGTTTGTGAGTTATGTACAGCATTTACATCTGTTCTGTAATGATACAAATAATTTGGATTTGATAAAGGAAATGTACATTTTCTCATTTCATCTTTATGAGAAGATTCATTATTAAGTATCACTGATTTCCATTTTAGGAAACTGCCAATAACTAGTTCACTTATTTACTGATACAAATATCTGAAAACCCATTTGCTGAAGGTAATAGATTTTTTCTGCAGTCGCATCCAAGTGACGGTAGTCTCTGTCACTGCATATGCTGCATCTATCGTTGGGATTATCCTGATGTATGTGTGGTATGCCTCCAAACCAGAATGCAGACTTAATATCCTCTTTATCACTACAACCCTGGTGCTTCTACAACTGATTACCTTTGTCTCACTGCACTCAAAGGTGAACCATACTTTGTTCTTACTAACAATATTTCCTTCCAGTAACAAATATACTTTTATTCCATATCTTTGGTGTTTGCTATTTGAATCCTATTCTTCCATTCAGCTCTGTTAAGAGCCATGTCTCGCAATATTAACACAAATCATATGCTTCTTTACAACCTCAATACATGTTCATTAGGCCTAACCCTATTTCTAGCAGAGAAAACATTGTATTATTGTTTTTATGGACCCAATTTGCTCCATCTTTGAAATAGGTAAAAGCGGGGTTCTTGGCACCAGGACTAATGGGAGTTTATATTGTGTTTCTTTGTTGGACTGGTATCAGAAGGTAAGCTTAAATGACTTAGGTTCTCTAGATTCTTTCTGCTAAAGTTATATACTCCCTTTTGTTTTTGATGAATTAGTTTCTGATGTAATCAAGTATTTTTGTCATCCATAATGACAGTGAACCACGAACGGAGATCTGCAACAGAAAAGCTCTAGATGCAACAAATGCAGACTGGCTTACGATTATGGTGAGGTCTCAGAAGAAAAAATCAGTTAACATACTGGATAGCAAGGACATGCCTATCATAATCTTGTGTGCATCTTTGTGTTTGTGAGGGACGCAAAATATAATCACAATGAAACACATGAAAATCAATCCTGTGCTAGTCATTTTGTGTCTCATGTATCTCGAGGTAGCATAGTTTACACATGAACATTGGAGGGATTATGAGAAAGTTCTTGTCAAAATTTACTCCTTGAATCTCCCTGGATGTTTTAACTATTGGCTATTAAGGAACCGGCTGTTTTTTATATCTCTGTCTACACTTCAATTTACATTCTAGGTTCCCCAATCCAGCCACTTTAAGTATAATTGTATTGTTGCAACATTCCTTTACTTTCTATCTTAAATGCTTAAAGATTCTTCTAAGAGTAGCAAATTGTAACAAAGTGATGCCCTTAGTCTGAGAAACAACCATTTCAAGTTAATTGCCAAACACGGTCTTGTTTTCCCTACAACAAGAAAAAACACGTACCCGAATTTCTGTCAATTGATTTTCCTAGCATCTAAAACAACCGTATGGGCAGAACACAGACAAAAACATACATACACACTTACATCACAAATATGCATCTATAGAAGAATTATGATCCGAACTCCATTTTCTTTGCAGTGTTTTATTATTGCTATACTTGTCATAGCCATGGCAACATTTTCAACAGGGATAGATTCCAAATGCTTTCAGGTAACAGTATTGACTAGTATATATATTACCTTTTCCGCTGTGCTGCTTTTCCTCTGAACAGATTTCACTCCATCCATGCAGTTCAAGAAGACTGAATCAGCGTTACAAGATGATGTTCCATATGGATATGGCTTCTTCCATTTTGTTTTTGCCATGGGAGCAATGTACTTTGGAATGCTATTCATAGGTTGGAATGCTCATAAAACAATGCATAAGTAAGTTCCCTTCGTAAACATGAGATCTACACAGCATAACCTTGATAACTTAATACCCGATAAATTAATGATCTCGGTTAAATAATATTTTTGGTCAGTCCCGACTTTGGGATAATGTGCTAAACTAATAATTTGCTAAATGTACAAGATACTACATTATAAAAAAAATTCATATATGTCCCACGTAATATATAAATTAATAATTTCCTAATATATATAGTGCTTATGATTCGACTATGAGGCCTTCCTAAAATATGCCTCAATAATCGTTTGTTTCATCTTGAATTGGTATCACCTTGGATTTCATCTCTAACTTTTCTTAACATGCTAATAATTTCTGGTGTGGTTTTCTCATACTACAAAATAAACTTATTCAATTTCATCACCGCTTTGAGAGTTTCTTTTCTAAAATTCACTGTTGCAACCTGGATTTTTGTTGTTGTACTCGCATAATGCTTTACGCATTTCATCCGTAATTGTTGATTGCTTTACACCATTGAGATGATAAGCCTTATCATATGTATGATATGTTGTGTTAGTATGTCTTTTGTTTATTTAAATAGGATTTTTGTTTGGTTATATGCTCATAAAATAGAATAATGTATTACATTGAACAATGTACAATCTATTTTGGAAAAAATAAATAGATTTATGAATTTTATTTGGTTAACAAATACATAGAATCGTTACTTTGTAAAACGAGAAACTATGTAGAATTTTTTCTTGGTTAAATGTTCATAAAATGAAATAATATAGTACATTGAACAATGTTCAATCTATTTTAGGAAATAGATAGATTTATGAATTTTACTTGGTTAAACAAATTTATAGAATTGTTAGTTCGTAAAACGAGAAACTAAATACAATGTGCAATATTTAAGAAAATAAGGAATGCTTTGATAAATTATTGAGTTATTAATTAAATGATAAATTAATTAATTTATCAATTTATCGATTTTAATATTCTCTAAATTAATAGATTTTCCTTGTTCCCAAGGCTATTAATTTATAGAGGTTTGTAAAAGGAAATAATAGGATGAATATTATTGAGGGAGAGATTACATATATATAGGTGAGGCTAGCCTCCTCTCCTATTATTCTAAGCAATGTGGGACCAAAGCCCATTAACTCATAATTCTAATATAACACTTAACACCCTCCCTCAAGCTGGAGCATAGATGTCAATCATGCCCAGCTTGTTACATAAAAATTGAACCCGGGGACCCATAAGAGGCTTTGTGAATATATCAGCTATCTGGTCGTCGGTCCTCACATGTTGAAACTTTATCACTCCTTTCTTATATCCATCACGAACAAAATGAATGTCAATTTCAATATGCTTTGTCCGTTCATGAAATACTGGGTTGGTGGCAATGTGAATAGCAGACTGGTTATCACACCATAGATCTGCCACTTGAGACCCTGCATCTTCTTCCAGTTCTTGTAGGAGATGCTTCATATATAATATCTCTGACATGCCATGAGCAATAGCTCGATATTCTACTTCTGAGCTCGAGCGTGCTATCACACTTTGTTTCTTGCTCTTCCATGACACTAGATTTCCACCAATAAATACTGAGTAGCCAGATGTAGACCGTCTATATCTGTCAGGCTTGCTCCCCAGTCAGCATCAGTAAAACACTCAATGCGAGTGTGTCCATTATTCTCCATTCGAATTCCTTTTCCTGGATTCATTACTAGATAACACAGAATTCTGAGAACTGCCTACCAATATAGAATTCTTGGAGAAGCCATAAATCTACTTGCAACACTTACTGCAAAAGAAATGTCCGGACGCGTCATAACCGCCAAGTAGTTGAGTTTTCCAACTACTCGACGATATTGATTTGGATTGGTCATCAGGACCCCTTCGCTGGAAGTAACTTCGCTCCTGGATCCATAGGTGAGGTTGCTCCCTTTGCTTGCATCATGCCTGCATCATTTAGTATGTCCAACACATACTTTCTTTGAGACATTACAATGTCCCGCTTATCCCGTGTGACCTCAATGCCCAAGAAATAGCTCAAGAATCCCATATCCTTGGTTTGAAATTGTTCTCCAAGAAACTTTTTGAGGCTTGCAATACCTTGGCTGTCATCTTCCGTGATTATAATATCATCAACGTAGACTCCAAGGAGTATTCTTCCAGCAGATGTGTGTTGATAGAAGATTGAATGGTCCTTCTTCGATTGACACATGCCAAATTGAGTAACAACATGCGTAAATCGACCAAACCATGCACGAGGCGATTGTTTCAGACCATAGAGAGCCTTCCTCAGATGACACACTTTACCCTCCCTTGCAACGAACCCGGGAGTTTGCATCACAATACTTCTTCATCAAGATCCCAGTGGAGGAAAGCATTCTTTATATCAAGCTGGAGTAACGGCCATTCATATCGGATGGCCAAGGTCACGAGGACACGAACGGATGTCATTTTGGCCACATGAGAGAATGTTTCGAAATAATCCTCAACATAGATTTGAGAGTATCCTTTGGCCACCAGCCGAGCCTTCAGTCGATCAAGGGTGCCATCCGGTTTGACCTTAATCGTGAACACCCATTTGTAGCCGACTGCCTGTTTACCAGTAGGTAAGTCGACTAAGTCCAAGGTATGATTCTCCTGGAGAGCTTTCATCTCCTCGTTCATAGCAGCACGCCAACCAGGATGTCGGAGACCCTCCTCAGCGGTCTTAGGAATCTGAATTCCAACAATAGTAGCCACCAGAGACTGAGTGTGACTGGTAAGACCTTTGTAGCTGTCAACATACAAGGGATGATCACGACAGGCACGACGAGAAAGTTCTGAAGGCGGAACTGGTGGAGCTGCTGGTGGAACAGAAGGAGATAACTCATTTGAGCCGGAACTGCTGATCGAACCAGAGGAGGATGAATCTGTGGACGATGTTGGCAATGGCTGAATCGGTGTATGTGGACCATCTGACTGGGAGACTGGCTCGATAAGGGAGGGCACCCGTACGGGAGGCTGTTGTGTTTGAGGAGGAAATAACAAAAAATCATCTTCGGGAGACCAGAGGAGCTGGACCCTTTGATTATGGGAGTGGTGAAAATTCAGTTTCTACAAAGGTAACATCCCGAGTGAAAAAATAGCACTTTAAGACAGGGGAGAAACACTGATACCCTTTCTGATCTTTAGGATACCCAAGAAAAATACATTGTATTACCTTAGGATCTAATTTAGAAAGGGTTGGTCGGGTATCCCGAACATAGCATAAGCAGCCAAAGATTCGGAGAGGCAGAGGAAATGGCTGTCGTCCAGGAAAAAGTCTAGAAAAAGGAGTGTTACCATTGAAAACTGACGATGGCATGCGGTTAATAAGATAACAAGCAGTAAGAACCGCATCCGACCAAAATCGCTTGGGAGTACGTGCATAAAACATAAGAGCACGTGTAGTTTCCAATAAATGGCGATTCTTGCGTTCGGCTACACCATTTTGTTGTGGTGTGTACGCACATGAAGTTTGGTGGATGATGCCATGGAGGGCCAGATGTTTATCGAGATCACGTGATAAATACTCACGGCCATTGTCACTCCGAAATTTTTTGATGGGAAGACCAAATTGTGTTTTTACTTCGGCATGAAAGTTGCACCAGATGTTAAATAATTCAGAACGATTTTTCATCAAATAAACAAAGGTGACATGTGAGTAATCATCGACAAAAGTAACAAAGTACTTAAAGCCCATGACAGATTCAATCGGACAGGGTCTCCATATATCAGAATGCACCAACTCAAAAGGAGCAGAAGCAATTTTATTTGGACTTACCGGATAAGGAATCCGGTGATGTTTAGCTAAACTACATGACTCGCAATGAAAGGAAGAGGGAATATCTAAAGATGGGTACATTTTCTGGAGAGCTTGGGATGATGGATGGCCTAACCGACAATGTAACTCAACAAGATCGAGTTTCTTGCTGGCACAGACAACGGAAGGAGTTGCGTCAAACAGGTACAAGCCTCCACACTACCAAAATTTATCGTTTTAGCGACGGCCCTATCCGTCGCCAATCCGACGGTAATTAGTATTAGCGACCGATCACTGACGGTTTTTGGCCAAAAAAATCCGTCGGCAATCAGCTCGTCGCTAATAACGGTCCGTCGCTACGTAGTCGTCAAGCGACGGAATAGCGACGGCTTGTCGACGTCACAATACGAAGCATTAGCGACGCATTTCCGACGGACTGTCGTCCATTTCAACTATTAAGTACTGAACTGTGTAGACAATAGCGACGTAAAATTCCGTCGGTAACCCGTCGTAATAGCGTATCAGAGCGTATCGTTCCGTCGCTCATCCGTCGGTATTCGTCGGTAACGAACGACGGATTAGCGACGGTGTGCTGACGGACTATCCGTCGATCAGGTTCTGGAAATGCTTGGCATTTTCAGCACCATGGCGACGGAAGAGTAGTTACTAATCCGTCGCTACACCGTCGCCACAGCGACTGATTAGTGGCTGATTATCCGTCGCCATGGTTCTGGAAATGTCAAGCATTTCCCGAACCTTGTCGACGGATTGTCCGTCGCTAAGCAGTCGCTAGAGCGAGCGACTGATTAGTGGCTGATTATCAGTCGCCCTGGCGACGGATAGGCCGTCGCTATTCCGTCGAAGTTTATACCACCAGAACCTTGCCGACGGATAATCCGTCGATCATCCGTCGCTACCTGAAAACAGTTTAAAAACTCCAGATAGCGACGGCTAATCTGTCGAAAAACCGTCGGCAACTGGGATTATCCGTCGCTAAACGGTCACTAGTCCGTCGCTAACTGAGTTTTTTGGGAAAAAAATTGCAGCACTTTCCCTGTTCACAAATATATGCATAAACCAAACCAATATATAACGCACACCAATTATCCAACAATCACACAGACCAAATATATAATGCACACCAATTATCCAAGAATCACATAGACCAAATATGCACATACGAATTTAATGCACACCAATTATCCAAGAATCACAGACCAAACCAAATTAATAGAAAATAAACATCAATTATCCTAAAGAGTAACATAATATCCGGTGCTATAAGCCGATTATAGCACAATTAATCCAAAGCTCTCACAAATAATCCAAATTTTCTTAATACAATATTTTAAGAAGGAGGAGGTCGATTGTCCGGTGGTGGTAATCCCATATGCGACCGACGAATATACTCCTCCACAAGGTACGGAGGCAAGCCGTCGTAGACACTGCTCGGAAGTCGGCATAGCTGCTCTGCGGACATGAGATCCAGGAGTGACGTCACAGTCGTAGGCGGTACACAGGGGCATCAGGGTTGAAAGAAAGATGGCCCACGGAAGACGGACCGACACCTGCAGTCGACGGACCAGTAGAAGACGGACGAACACCATCAGCAGACGTACCGGCAGCAGCAGACGGACCGGCAGCAGCAGACGTAGGCGGAAAGTACGTGACAAATTGCTCCCGCAAGGACGACACCGCCTCGTGCAGCTGCGTAAGCTGCGACCTAACATCATCGTCTGCCGGGGCCACGGGAGGAGGCGGTGTCGGTGGAAATCTCTGCGTCGCCATGTGCAATGGCCCTAGGGAGCCGAATCCGTACAGGAACCCTTTCTTAAAGCTGCCGACGGTATCTACGAACAAGTCGTTCCGAGCGACCAAAGAAGAGGGCGTCCGGAAGGGGGTCGTTTCACCGACATCCTCGGTGTCAGTTAACTGAGCCCGACTAAGGGCCTCACGATACGCAGCCTATCAAATGAATGTGTTTATATTATAAGATTTACCTAAGTTGTAATCTAAATCCTATGTTTCACTAAGTTAAGTGTGAATCGTAAGTTTACCTAAGTTATAGTCCGAATACTTTTAATTCTAACGTTAATCTCATAAACATAAGTACTTACATCAGTCTCCTTGGCCCTCTCGTCGACGATGCTCCCGTCCTTCCGTCTTTTGTGCGTATGCTGGAACACGTCGTGTATGGTGACCGATTCTGGCGCCCTTTCCTCCTTCACCGCCCGTTGGGCCTGCATACGAAATTTTCGTAGAAACTAATTAACTCCTTTAATTAATAATACCTAATTCGATAGTGAAATAAATTTACGGTTGCTCACCAGATCTGCAAGTATCGCTGCGTGGGACCTTGATCCCCCCGTATGAAGGCCCGCGGCAGATCGGTTCACCTTCGCCTTCTCCGATTTCTCCTTGTACGCAGGGGTATCCATCATACCTAAGAGGTCCTCATAATACTCCTGCCGGATCCAATTCGGCCTCGTATGCCCCATTTTTAGGTCATGAATCATATCCCGTATCTTCTTCGAGCAAGCGCTTCTGTAGGTCCTGCGGATCCCCTCCTCGCGATGGGGGGGCCACCAGTACGTTGTCTAACACAGAAAATCAATTATCACGTAATTTAAAAAATGGTTGATTAAAGAGTAACTAATAATTAACCAGAAGATATAGATATATACCCTCAACTCGTCGAGCCAGACGTACTACACGTTTGGGGGCACCGACGAAAAGTTGAGGTAGGGACCGTGGAAGTTAGCCCTGATAATTTCTCTAAGGGCCCTGCCAACATTAAACGGAAAAAACCTACAAAGAAAAAACGACTGGATTATTAACTTGAATAAATGAAAAAAATTTAATAAATTAACTTAAATTTACTTACGAGGTCCCCGCGGGCCATAGCTCTCGTCGGAACTCGCCTCTCGGCCTCTCTGGTGCCGTCGGAGGATCCGCGGGTCCGCGTATGTACTCTCCAGTAACCGGATGGAACCGAGTATGGGGGTACTCCGGGGCCCACTGTGCAGTAACTGGGGCATCCCCTGGTGGATCCGCTGCTGGTGGTTCCGATAGCGGAACGAATCCGCTAGCAGATCTGGACTCATGCCTCGATGAAGTGGTCGATCGAGGGCGGGATGCGTCTGTGCCCGGGGTACTCTCCGGGTCGGGCTCGTTCGATGGGGTCACATCCCGGGAACTTTGAATGCGACCACGACCACCAGCACCAGTACGACCACGACCACGACCCGCACCACCACCACCACCACCACCACGACCAGCACCACGACCACGGCCAGCCATCATGACCTGTAAATAGAACACAGAAACATAATTAACAATATAAAGTGTAAATGGATATAAAAAACTAAACTAAAATATACATACCACCAGTAGGGAGACGAGTGCCGCCGCGACGAAAAAGACTAGGAGTGCCATCTGCAATAAGTAAATAATAGAATGAAAAAAACATGAATTCACATAATTGCTTTTATGAGATCAAACTTAATTCACGTAATTGGAAGTGTTTTTAATATACAACAATATTTAACCTAATCATCGTCTTCGTTCTCATCCTCGGCCTCGTCTTCATCATCATCCTCCTCATCCTCATCCTCATCCTCATCCTCATCCTTATCTTCATCGTCGATTTCATCTGTATCCTCATCCCTATCAAATTCTTCTTCTTCTTCTGCCTCAAAATTTGGGACAAGACGCCTCTTTCTCCCCGGTTGACAGCTAAGTCTTGTGTATCAACCTCTTCCTCCCCTCTATTTTCCTCAACAATATCTTCAACATCCATTGTATCTGAGTGTTGTCCCAAGTATTGGAACTTTTCGATCTGGTCCTCTTGGTATGCTGGGTCTCCAACGTTGAATGTATTTCTAGATTTAATCTTGCATACTGTCCACCAGTCAAATCGATCTCTACGACGCCTTGGGTAGCTTGTATAGTAGACTTGAACAGCCTGATTTGCTATCGCAAATGTATCGGACCCTCTATACCTCCTGCGATGATTTATATCGACGAATCCAAATTGTTTATCGATTCTCCAACCGATATTTGGTGTCATATCGAACCACTCACATTTGAACATCACAATATGCATATCATATGGGCCAGTATATTGTAAATGTACAATATCCCGAAGCACTCCATAATAGTCAAAGTTCGGCTCGTCGTCATAGACGGTGCCTCTTATGCAAACACCGGAATCCTTGGTACTGATGCCGTCATTGATAAATTCGACATTTATAGCATTCTGAGTTGACTTAAACCTGAAGCCATTAACGACATAGCCTGGCCAAGTCTTTATTTGCTTCTTCGGTCCCAGTGCCAGATAACGAATACTCTCATGAGTGAGTATTGTTTCAGGCAATAAAACCTGTAAACAAATATTTATAATTTAAATGTTTCAGATTATATATTAATAATCTCAATTATAATCACAGTTACTTACGTATTTGGGAAACCATGACGGAAATGTACAATCAACCTCTCTTTGAAGTCCCTCATCGGTAATATCGGGTCTCCTCATTTTGACTTCATCTCTAAATACACTATTAGAGAAAATAAGAATATATAAGTGTACTCACTTACTTCATCAAATTCGAGATTATAACGAGTGCAAGTGTACTGACTTCTCCAAATCTCTCACTTCTTGTATGTCACAGTTTAACAAGACATATCGGTGAGCGGCATCATACTCGTCGTCTGTCAACCACCATCTTTTACTAGCCCCAACAGGCTTGCCCCTTACATTGAATCTTCCTCCATCCTCAACGTCCTCGTCATTCCTTTGAGGTCTATTTCGATTTGTTTTAACATGAGTATCGAAATAAATGGAGCAGAAGTTTGACACCTCTTCGATAAGATATGCTTCGCATATCGAAGCCTCTATATGAGCTTTGTTGCCAACTTTCTTCTTTAGATGGTGTAGGTATCTAGAGAGACAAATTATCTTGAGAATTAAGAAAGAATTTTAAAACCCACTGAAATTCAGCTTAAATTATATCGATATTTATGTACCTTTCAAATGGGTACATCCATCGATAATGAACAGATGCACCGACACGAGCTTCGTATGCTAGATGAATCGGTAGATGCTCCATGCTGTCGAAGAAGCCAGGAGGAAATATTTTCTCCAACTTGCAAATTGTTAAGATAATCTTCTCCTCAAGTTCAACCATGTGTTGCACAGTCAACTTAGTTGAACAAATATCCCTAAAAAATATTGATAGTTCGGCCAACGGAACCCATACAGCAGAAGGCAACAACTCTTTCAAAGCAATGGGCAGTAATCTTTCCATAAACACGTGGCAGTCATGACTCTTCATTTCCGTTAGCTTGCGTTCATTGAGGTCAACGCATCTAGACAAATTCGACACATAGCCGTCGAAAAATCTTAAAGTAGATACCCACTTGCAGATTATTAATCTATCTTCCTTGCTCAATGTGTATTGTGCTATCGGCTTACTTAATTGTCCAGCAGCTCCCCTTTGTATCAAGTTCAGATAAGGACGCTTGCATATCTCGGCAATGTCTTGTCTTGCTTTTGGATTGTCCTTCGTCTTTCCTTTAATGTCCATGACGGTATTGAAGACATTATCGAACACATTCTTTTCGATATGCATAACATCAAGATTATGCCTTATAAGATTATCTTTCCAATAAGGCAAGTCCCAGAAGATACTCCGTTTGGTCCAGTTATGGGTTTGTCCGACCCCATCGACACGATTGTTCGATGGATCTTCCATTACAGTGGACAAATCCTTTACATCTTCCCAAATATCGTATCCCGACAATCTGGCAGGCGGATGAGAAAATTCTTGTTTTCCAGCTCTGAATGCGTCCTTGTTCTTTCTCCAAGGAAGACTCGCGGGCAGAAATTGACGATGACAATCAAAGAAAGAAGTTTCTCCTCCATGCTTAAGGCGGAATGTCTTACTATTTTGCATGCATATCGGACAAGACAGGGTGCCGTGAGTACTCCATCCCGACAGCATACCGTATGCGGGAAAATCATTGATTGTCCACATCAGTGAAGCTCTCATCTGAAAGTTCTGTTTCCTGGAAATATCATAGGTCGTGACGCCGATCTCCCACAGCTGTTTCAGCTCATCCACCAACGGCTGTAAATATATATCGATATTCTTCGTCGAATTTTTGGGACCCGGTATGATAGCTGTCAAGAACATATAAGGAGTCTTCATACACATCCATGGTAGCAGATTGTAAGGGGTCAGAATGACCGGCCAACAGGAGTATTGTGATCCCGACTGCCCGAAAGGGGCGAATCCATCAGAACATAGCCCCATGCGTACATTTCTGGGCTCTGCAGCAAAATCTGGATGGCGAAAATCGAAATATTTCCACGCCTCTCCATCCGAAGGATGTGAGAATTCTCCATCGTCCTTTGTGCGTTCTTCGTTGTGCCACGTCATGTGTTCTGCTGTATTCTGAGACATATACATCCTCTGCAAGCGCTTCGTGATCGACAAGTAATGCATATACTTGTAAGGACGTCGTTTTCTAGTTGACTTTCCTTTTCCCCTGACTTCCTTGTAACGATCCGCATTACAAAAGCGGCAACTTTCTACATCCTCGTTCTCCTTATAGTACAACATGCATCCGTTGCGACAACAATCTATCTTGTCGTACCCCAGTCTCAGTTGTCGGACCATCATCTTCGACTTGTAGAAGTTTTTTGGAAGCTCTTTTGATTCCTTCGGTAACACCTCCTTCATTAGTTGTGTAATCCGATCATAGCAAGTTTGTGGCAAGTTAAAATCGAACTTTATGTTCAACAACCGCATCGTCACTGACAGTACGGAATGTGGATCACAACCAGGATATAAAGAAGTTTCAGCATCCTGAAACATATCATAGAACTCCTTCGCCTCGGGATTAGGATCATCCGGATCAAAATTAGGCCCTGCCGCGTCGTACACCATATCTCGTGCAAGGTTCTGCACGTCTCCATAATCAACGGAGCATTCGTCGTCATCGACGACAAAATCTGCTGCAGTATTATCATCAAAAGCATAAGTAGCAGCATTCGCAACCTGTCTTTCGGCATATAGTTCACCTTGCGATGACCACATGCCGTAATCACGTACGAAATCCTTACGGGTCAAATGATCTCTTACACTCACCACTTCTTCGTAACGTCTATTGCGACAATTACGACATAGACACTTGATTTTGTTACCGTCCATAAACTGAGCTTTGCTCATGGCATACTTAAGAAACACTTCCACGCCTGTCTGAAAATCGTCACTCACACCTATTATGCTCTCGTGTTGTCGTTTGTACATCCATGTACGATCAACAAAATAACGATCCATCACAGATTAGATGTAAAAATCTGTATAGTAAGACAAACTAAACAGAATTAGTATATAATCATGTAACTGGTGGATCCGCTAGTATTCTAGCTCGAGAAGAGAAAAATCTAAATACAGATGTTACTAATAGTTCGATACCGATAGTGCGATACCGATACCGATACCGATAGTGCGATACCGATACCGATAGTGCGATACCGATACCGATAGTTCGATATCGATAGCATGGTTTAAAGTATCGGCCGATACCGATCCGATACGGCCGATACCGATACGGTTTGGCATGTTCCGATCCGATACCGACCGATACCAAATATTGACCGATACTGACATTGGGGGTCTTTGTTCCGGTCAATTCGGCAAAACCAATCGGTAAGGGTGACTACTATTTCATATAATTTCAAAACTACTAAGAAATAATGCTGAAATACTTAAAATTATGCCTAAATGTATAAAATATATGTTTTTAAATGTAAATAATTTATTAATAATTATTTGTTTTCCGATACCAAAGTCCGATACTCCGATACGATACCGCCGATACTACCGATATCGCCGATACCAATACTCATAGGAATAGTCCGAAACCGATTCCGATACCGATATTGTGAACCTTGACCGATAGTGCGATACCGATACCGATACCGATAGTGCGATACCGATACCAAACTGAGTCAATCTATCTATTTCTAAATTGCAAGAGTCCACTTCTAGGATATGGGAGCTATATCCTAAATATCTAGTCTAAAATTAACTTGGTTAGGATACTAGAGTGTCCTTATTTTCTAGCAAGCACTACCTTAGTCTAGTCACACTAGCATTAATTACCTATAATTCCTACCATGTCTACAATCACACATTACACCCCAAGCCGTCCTGCATGCTAATAGACATGGTAGGCCTGCCTTTTCATTCCTCACTCTCTAAAGCACACATACACATATATGTATATCACAGTTAGATGTATAGATATACATCTATATAGAAGCACACAACTGACTTATGCAGATGAAGAACTCGCACTGTCCTTGACACAGTGAACATATACACCATGAACCCAAACTCCATATTCACATTTACTAATCCAAACACCACCAAACTAATGGATAACACCCAATATGGATAACAGATTATTTAGCCAATATATAAACTCAGATGAATTTGATAAGCAAAGCCCCCCGCCGCCCCCGACCAAAGCCCGCCGCCCCAAGCCCGCCGCCCAGCTCCCGACGCCCCCACCCCAAGCCCGCCGCCCAGCCCCCGACGCCACCGCCCCAAGCCTGCCGCCCAGCCCCCGACGCCCCCGCCCCAAGCCCGCCGCCCAGCCCCCGCCGCCACCGTCCCAAGCCCGCCGTCCAGCCCCCGACGCCCCCGCCCCAAGCCCGCCGCCCAGCCCCCGACGCCCCCCGCCCCAAGCCAGCCGCTCAGCCCCCGAATGTCACCAAGCCAGCCGCCCACGCTGCCCCTACGTCGACACCGCGACACACACAGAGAGAGAGAGAGAGAGAGAGAGAGAGAGAGAGGGGGATTACCTTCGGGAGAGAGAGAGGAGAGGACACCGACGCCGTTCACCGAAGCCGCGAGAGAGAGAGAGAGAGAGAGAGAGAGAGAGAGAGAGAGAGAGAGAGATTGAATTTGGGGGGAATGCGAAAAGTTCCTCCCGCCTTTTCATTTAAGTCTGGAACGTAAATTTAGCGACTGCTAATAATCCGTCGCCAATTAGTCGCTATTATTGATTATCCGACTGAATATCCGTCGCTACGTAGTCGAAGAAATGTACCGCCAATTTTCTACACAATTTCCGCCAAATAATCGACTACGTAGCGACGATTGGCCATCCGTCGCTATAATTCCGACAGCCTAGCGACGGATATGCGACCTTTCCTCCCCCTAAAATAAAAATAAAAATGGCAAAGGCGTGTGGTCGGTAATCAGTCGGTGAGCGGCCACGAAGCCGTCGCTAACGCCGACTGAAAAATTCCGTCGCTAAATATCCGTCGCTAATTTAGTGTATTTTGGTAGTGCCAGCCACATGCCCCTTACCGATAGTCTTCCCAGTTTTCAGGTCCTGAAAAACACAACCATCAGAAAAAAATGTTACCGAGCAATGTAGTTCACGAGTAATTTGACTAATATAAATTAAACTGAACGGATTCTCAGGAGTAAGCAGTACAGAATTGAGGGACAGTCCGGAAGCAAGATTGGTACTTCCACGACCTCGGACTGTCAGGGAACCTCCATTGGCAACAGTAATGCCAGAAGCACGACGTACAGGTACATAATTATGTATCATACCTGCGTCACCAGTCATATGAGAGGATGCACCAGAGTCAATTACCCATTGCTTGGGTTTCACTATGCACGCGACTGAGTATCCGGCTGTGGAACCAGACGTGGATGCTTCACCACGACGTTGAGCCTGGAAATCAAGAAACTCGGTATAAGAGTCTGAAGTCATCTGAATAGATCGGACACCATCATCATGGGCGTTAGTGGTGATATTAGCAGCAGGTGATTTAGTGCATTGCCAATAGAAATGGCCAAGTTGACCACAGTTAAAGCATGTACGCGGTTTTTCTGCATCACGACCGCCATTGCCTCGTCCTCCATCACGACCAACATTATGGCCACCCCGTCGGCCGCCACGACCACCACGAAATCATGTACGAGCGGCCCCGAGAGCAGAACGATCAGCAGGAGTATCACCCGGAGTTGTCTCAACGACTTTGGCAGCCCGAAGGACACGATAGTGTGCTTCCAACAGGGACGGTACATCAGATCCAGCAATAATCTGAGAACGAACAGAGTCCGCATCAGGACGGAGAGAGGCAAGATAAGCATGACATGAAGCTGCTCACGTTGAGCTCTTGCTTCATTAATATCCGACGTAAGAGGTAGTACGCGGTCGATCTCATCCGTCATAGCCTTGAAGGCCCGGAAATGCTCTTTATGAGATTTGTCTCCTTGATTTGCTCGGTACACACCAACGACCGAGTCATATATACGAGACAAATCGCGTTTACCATCAAACGCCACCGCCAACATTTCCCATAACTCTTTCACGGAGTCCGTATTTTGAACCATGTCTTCCACCGATGGTTCCATGGAGTTCATCAACTGTGTAAACAGTCGACTGTCATCTGTCTCCCATTGCTCAAAGATGGGATCATCGTCTGCTGGAGGGTTGTCAGTCAGATGTTTGGACAACCGCATTTCCCGAAGTGTCTTCTCGACCTTCTTTCTCCATGTCGAGTAGCCCTCTGGCCCTTCCAACCGTCGAACGACAAGTCGAATGGAGAAAATCGTCGTGCTAGTACCCGCTAGTGTGTTGCCGACACTAGCATCTGTGGCACTGCTATTCGTCGTAGAGTCTCCCATTTGTCAGAGATTCGACTGTCGATGTGTTCTTTCCACTTGATAAACACAACAACTCTGCCAATGCGCTAAAAGCGGAGCCAGAACCGGCATACGCGCATAGAAAGCAGAGAGTGTGGATCACAAGCCAGGTCAGAGAGATAATCCATGGTAACCTCTGATAGATCCTGGTGTGAAGATCAAGGAAAGAAACAAAGATTCATGCACAACAAACCATATGTGTACTCTTTGTTAAATTTTCAGCATTGATGGACAGAGGTTCATGCAAATGTTTTTCCTCTGAGTATCCCAACAATGAGGGTTTTTTTTTTTTTGAGACTAAACTAGGGTTTGGAGGGAGGGGATGGCGGCTGAGGGCAGGAGATGGTTAGGGTTAGGGTACTGTAGCAGCGCCGGGGGGGGTACTGTAGCAGCGTTGGGGGGGGGGGGGGGTACTGTAGCGGGGGGGGGGGGGGGGGAGGGGGAGGCGGCTAGGGTTTTTTTGTGTGTGGAGAGGCTAGGGTTTTGGCTTTGATACCATGTAAAAGGAAATAATAGGATGAATATTATTGAGGGAGAGATTACATATATATAGGAGAGGCTAGCCTCCTCTCCTATTATTCTAAGCAGTGTGGGACTAAAGCCCATTAACTCATAATTCTAATATAACACTTAACAACGTTTAACTGAATATTGTTTAGGTAAATTCCAGGAATGTACTTGCACCCATATGGATAATATGCCACCGCATATTTAATTCTATGTTAGTCTGATTGACTATGGATACATTATTCATTGGGTTATAAATCCCTTCTCTAACATCAAAGATCAGTACTGCAAGTCAACATAAGGATTCTTTCTGCCTGTGAATGATTAGGGACATCTTCCAATTTTACGAAAAGCTTTTTTTCTTATAGACTATGGTGAAAACCTTATGAGAGAGAATGGTCAGGTCAAGGTGACCCTATACATATTATTCCCAGATACTCTTTCATAATCATCCATTACAATTTCCTTTGTCTTCCTATGGCCTTAGCTTGACTGAATTGTAGCATCATTTTTAATTTAGAAGTAGATGTTATAGAATTAGACCATATTTCCTGCATTTGGCATAGATAACCACTTCCTTCTATAGCAATTTCATGAACAATATCCTTGTTATTGGATCAGCAACAAGACAATAGTTGCTGGTTTTGCATATTCCATTCTGTTGCAGGAAAAAGGCGGTTATACATACAAGATTTTTATAGTAAAATGAAAGACTTGATGAAGAAATATTATATTAGACAATATGAAGTAATTAGACATTGCAGTGACCAAATATTACCGGTTAACAAAATGAATATTGTATCTACGGTGGAGGTTACAAACAAGATTCACAGTATGTTCACTCAGATGCAAATTTAGAAGTTCGGAATGGTACCGAAATTTCGCTCCAAGAAGTCTTAGCATCTATTTTTTGCTGGGCTAGACGTAGAAGCAGGCAAAGCTTCCATCTAAGCAGCTGCTTCTCCATCAAAATCAACATCCCTTTGTTGCAACAGCATGGATGCAACATGCACACACAGTGATGATCACGCGGAAAGCCTAAGGCTGGGTTTCCGATTGCTTACCATTGTTGCTTCTGCTTATTTTTATTTTTGAAATGCACTCCCAAAATCCGTTTGGTAGAACAGCTTATGGAAAAGTTTTGAAATGCCAATTCATTTTTGGGGCAGCTTTCGGAAGTAGGTGGAGGCTGCTGTCAAATGCTACTTTTGTTGCTGTTATTTTGAAAAGCAACAATCCCAAACCAAGCCTATGTTCAGTTCTGAAGATGGCAGATGATAGAACGACGATCTTGGTAGTTACATGGAAGTTCGGTTCTTAAAGGCTATCTCAACAAGGTGATGATGTAGAATCGTGGATATTATAGAGAGATTGAGATATAGAGAAATAACAGTTAGGGTTTGCCCATAAATAACCAATATTATTTCTCCATCAGAACTCTCATTACCTTTCCTGGGCTCATACCTTGTGTAGAGTAGAATAATGAGATAACTTTATTAAAGAGAGAGTTACATGTATATAGGAGAGGCTAACCCCTCTCACTATTAGTCTAACCAATGTGGGACTAAAGCCCAGTACTACTTAATACTTAACACCCTCCCTTAAGCTAGAGCATAGATGTCAATCATGTCCAGCTTGTTATACAGAAATTTAATCCAAGGACTCAAAAGTGGCTTTGTGAAGATATCAAATATCTGATCACCGGTCCTCACATGATGAAACTTTATCATCCATTTGTATACTCATCACGGACAAAATGGATGTCGATTTCAATGTGCTTTGTCCTTTCATGAAATACAAGATTAGTAACAATATGGATAGCAGCCTGGTTATCACATCATATATCTGCTGCTTTAGATCCTGCTTCTTCTTCCAGTTCTTGTAGAAGATGCTTAAGATATAATACCTCAGCTGTACCATGAGCAATGACTTGAATCTGCTACGGAACTTGATCGTGCTATCACACTCTTCTTTTTGCTCTTCCACGATACCAAGTTTCCTCCAATAAATACAGAGTAACCAGATGTAGACCGTCTATCTGTCAAACTTGCATCCCACAGTAAAGCATTCAACACTAGTATGTCCATGATTCTCTATTTGAATACCTTTTCCTGGATTTTGGACTAGATAGCATAGAATTCTAAGAACTGCCTGCCAGTGTGGAACTCTTGGAGAAGCCATAAATCTATTTGCGATACTTACAGCAAAAGAAATGTCCGGTCGAGTCATGACTGCCAAGTAGTTGAGTTTTCCAACCACTCGACGATACTGATCTGGATTGGTCATCAGGACCCCCTCGTATGGAAATAACTTTGTTCCTGGATTCATAGGTGAGGTTGCTCCCTTGGCTTGTATCATCCCTGCATCATTTAGTATGTCCAGCACATACTTCCTCCGAGACATGACAATGTTCCGCTTACCCCGTGTGATTTTAATGCCCAAGAAGTAGTTCAATGACCCCATATCCTTAGTTTGAAATTATTCTCCCAGGAACTTCTTTAGTTCTGTAATACCTTGGCTGTCATCCCCTTGATCACAATGTCATCAACATAGACACCAAGTAGTATCCTTCCAGCTGATATATGTCGGTAGAATATCGAATGATCCTTCTTTGATTGGCACATATCAAACTGAGTAACAACATGTGTAAATCGACCAAACCACGCACGGAGTGATTGTTTGAGGCCGTAGAGGACATTCCTCAAATGACACATTTTATCCTCCCTTGCAACAAACCTGGGACGTTGCACCACATACACTTCTTCATGATCCCCATGAAGAAATGCATTCTTAATATCCAGCTAAAGTAATGGCCAGTCATAGCAAATAGCTAAGGACAAGAGTTCGCGCACCGACATCATTTTGGCAATTGGAGAGAAAGTCCCGAAGTAGTCCTTACCATATGCCTGAGAATACCCTTTAGCCACCAGACGAGCTTTTAGGCGATCAAGAGTGCCATCCGATTTCACCTTGATTTCAAACACCCATTTACATCCTACTGCATATTTACCAGTAGGCAAATCTACCATATCCTAAGTATGGTTCTCCTGGAGTGCTTTCATCTTCTCTTCCATAGCAGTCTGCCAACCAGGATGTTTGAGACCCTCCTCAGTAGTATTAGGAATCTGAGTTCCATCAATAGTGGCTACCAAGGATTGGGTGTGGCTGGCAAGCCCTTTGTAGTTGTCAACATACAAGGGATGATCACGACAGGCACGACGAGATTGAGCTGGCGGAGCAGGCGGAGGCGAATCAGTGAAGCTAGAGGAGGATGATGGCTCTGTGGACACTATCTGTGATGTTCTTTCGGGTGAAGTCGGTATAGACTGAACCGGTGTTTGCGGACCGTCGGACCGGAATACCTGCTCGGTAGGGAAGGGCACTCTTATAGGAGGCTGTTGTGGTTGAATAAGAAACAACAAGAAATCTTCCTTTAGATAAATTTGTTGGAAAATGATTCAAACTTTGTGGAAGTATAGGAAACACAGTTTCAATGAAGCGAACGTCCCGAGAAAAGAAATACCTCTTCAATGTTGGAGAAAAATAACGATATCCTTTCTGATCTTTATGATATCCAAGAAAAACACATTGGATTGCTTTAGGATCTAATTTAGAAAGAGTCGATCGAGTATCTCGGTGATAGCACAAGCATCTGAAAATTTTGAGAGGGCGAGGAAATGGTTCTCCCAGGATATAACCGAGAAAAGGGAGTAGTACCATTGAAAACCGACGAAGGCATGCGATTAATAAGATAGAAAGAGGTAAGCACCGCATCCGACCAAATTTTTTTGGGAGTACGTGTTTGAAACATAAGAGCATGCGTTGTTTCCAAGAGGTGACGATTCTTGCGTTCGGCCACACCAATCTGTTGTGGTGTATAAGGACAGAAAGTTTGGTGGATGATGCCATTACGGGACAGATGAGTACTGAACTCATGAGATAGATACTCACGACTATTGTCACTTCGAAGACATTTAATCGGAACACCAAACTGCATTTTGATTTCGGCATAAAAATTGCACCAGATTTTAAATAATTCGGAATGAGTTTTCATTAGATAAACAAAAGTAACACATGAGTCGTCATCAACAAAGGTAACAAAGACTTAAAATTCATCATTGATTCAACCGGGCAAGGTCCCCAGATATCATAATGCATCAACTCAAAAGGAGCGGATGCAATTTTATTTTGACTCACCGGATAGGAAATCCGGTGATGCTTAGCCAAATGACATGACTCACAATGAAAGTTGACTGGAACATCTAAAGATGGATACATTTTCTGGAGTGCTTGGACTGAAGGATGACCTAACTGACAATGTAACTCGAAAGGTTCGAGTTTCATGCCGATACAAGCAACATAAGAAGGAACGTCAAACAGGTACAATCCTCCAGCTATATGTTTCTTACCGATAGTCTTTCCAGTTTTCAAGTCCTGAAAAAAACAACTATTAGAAAAAAAAACGTTACCGAGCAATGCAAGTCACGAGTAAGTTTACTAATTGAAAGCAAATTGAACGGGTTTCCCGGTGTATGTAATACAGAATGCAGTAACAGTTCGGAAGAAAGACGGACACTTCCTCGTCCACGGACTGTTAGTGAACCACCATTGGCAATGGTAATATTGGAAACCTGATCCACCGATACATAGTTACGTATCATACCTACGTCGCCAGTCATGTGAGCAGACGCACCAGAGTCAGTCACCCACTGCTTCGACTTGACTACACATGCCGTTGAGTTCCCGGCTGTGGAACCAGATGTGGTTGCTTCACCATGTCGTTGAGCTTGAAAGTCAAAAAAAATCTGTATAGAACTTTGTAGTCAGTTGGACAGATCAAACACCATCATCAGGAGCATCTGATGTAACGTTGGCGGCAGATGCTTTAGTACACTGCCTCTGAAAATGGCCATGCTGACCACAGTCGAAGTATGTTCATTGTCGTCCTCCATGTGGTCGTCCTCCGTCACGAGCACCATTGCCTCGACCCCCATCACGACCAGTGTTTCGGCCGCCACACCGTCCACTACGACCACCATGAAATTCTGCTCGAGCAGAACCAATAGCAGATCGATCAGTAGGAGGATCATCCGGAGTGGTCTCAACAACTTTTGCTGTCCAAAGGACACGATAATGTGCTTCCATCAGAGACGAAACATCAGATCCAGTAATGATCTAAGAGCGAATAGAGTCCGCATCAGGACGAAGAGAGGCAAGATATGCCATGACATGAAGCTGCTCACATTGAGCCCTCGCTTCATTGATATCTGTCATTAGCAAGATGCGGTCGATCTCATCAATCGTCGCCTTGAAGGTCCGGAAGTTGTCCTTATGAGATTTGTCTCCCTCACTCACTCGATATATGCCAACGACCGAGTCATAGATTCGAGACAAATCACATTTTCTATCAAACGCCGCCGCTAAGACCTCCCATAATTCCTTAACGGAGTCCGTATTCTGAACCATGTCTTCCACCGATGGTTCTATGGAGTTCATCAACTGTGTAAATAGTCGACTATCATCTGTCTTCCATTGCTCAAAGATGGGAACATTCTTTGCTGGGAGGGTTGTTAGTCAAATGTTTGGACAACCGCATCCTTCGAAGCGTCTTCTCGACCTTCTTTCGCCAGATCGAGTAGCCTTCCGGTCCGTCCAACCATCGATCGACAAGATGAATCGAGAAAATCGTTATGCCAGTATCCGTTGGTCCCGTCATTGTGTTTCCGATACTAGTATCTATAGCACTGCTATTTGTCTTAGTGTCTGTCATCCTTCAGGATTTCTGATTCGACTGTCAGTTTAATCTTTCCAATTTGATAATCATATCAACTCTATCAATGTGCTAAAAACGTGACCAGAACTGGCACGCGCATAGAACGCAGAGATGAATGTGGATCACACAAGGCAGGACAGAAAAATAACCCAGGTTACCCTCTGTTAGATCATGATGTGAAGATCAAGGAAAGAAACAAAGATTCATGTAAAACCAGCAACTTGTCTGCTCTTTGTCTTTTCGATGCCAATCATTGGATAGTCAGAGGTTCCAGTAAACAAACTAACGTTTACCCTCTGAGATGTCCAAGTCAATGGCCAACTTTGAGAGTCAGAGGTTCCTATAAACAAACCCGTTGTTTACCTTCCGAGATTCCCAAGTTAATTGTGTTGGGCAGAGGTTCCTGCAAACAAACTTGTTGTTTATCCTCCGTGAATCCCAAAAGTGAATGTTGGAAAGTCAGAGGTTCTTGCAAACAAACTATTGTTTACCCTCGGATGATCGCAATATTTTTTTAGAAAGTTAGGGTTTCGAGAGTAGTGGGCGGCGGCTATGAGGAAGAACTATAGTTAGGATTTGGATCCATGTGTGTGGAGGGCTGAAAGGGGGGGCAGGGGCGGGTTTTGCGGACAGCAGGGGGCGGTGACAGGAGGGGTGAAGACGGACAGTAGCAACAGCAACAGAGTTGGAAGGGGGGGTTGGAGGAGGGACGGCAGGGCGGCAGGGGCGGCTAGCAGGGGCGGAGGGGGCTGCTGGCGGAGGGGGCTACAGCAGCAGCAGTAGCAGGGGGCAAGGGCCCTGGGGGGGCAACAAGGGGCGCTGGGGGATGGGGGGCGGTGTGTTAGTGTTAGGGTTAGAATTTTTGTTTCGAGAGAGAGGGGGTGGATGAGTTATGACTCTGATACCATGTAGAGTAGAATAATGGAATAACTTTATTAAAGAGAGAGTTATATATATATATATATATATATATATATATATATATATATAAAAGAGGCTAACCCCTCTCACTATTATTCTAACCAATGTGAGACTAAGCCCAATACTACTTAATACTTAACACCTTGGAATTCCAATAAATTCGTAGTTGCTCATACCAGTTTGATCTTGACAAACCTGATGTGATGAAAACCCAATAATCCTTGTTGTCCCTATCCTTTTGATATTGGCAAACCTGATGCGACGGAAATCCGATAAATCCTAGTTGCCCCTACCTGTTTGATATCGACAAACTTGACGTGATGCCCTGTGCTTCTTATAGCCTTGCTAGACCAATGACAGAAGATAATGTAGTTGTTCGTCCAGCCCACACATCAATTTTATTCTTGTTTTTCAACCCACAAACAGAACAACTTGGTGTGTTTACAATGTTATATATTATGGAGTTTTGATCAATTCTCTATTATACATACCCCCAAATTCTCACCAATCTAACTCGGTTGTGAGTTGGTGGGGGTTGCATGGGACAACATCCCCTTGCATGTAAGGCAAATGAGTTCGGTCTGTACATTAATTAGTAGGGGTAGTTCGGTAAATAAAATGAAGTCAGTAGGTTGCCCTAATCTCTTGTTTTAAATAGGGCTTCAATCTTTTGTAATTGTAAGTCTGTAATAAAATAACTTGTGTGCAGTCGTGGACATAAGAGAAAACATATCTCCATATCACGTTAATTTTTTTGTCTTTGTGATTGTTCTTCTTCATCGTTTGGTACCACGTTCATAAGAACTGGAATCAGATCTTTGTTCAAAGGTTCGTAGAAAAAGTGGAGTGATGGCAATAGAAGGAAAGGACAATATTGACGTGTTTGATGGAAATATCGATTTCTGGTGGATGCATATTGAAGATTATTTGAATTCGAAGAAGATGCATCAACCTCTCATGGGATGGAAACAAGAGGAGATGTGAGATGTTGATTAGGAGTTCTTGGACAGATGAGCCTTGGAGTTATTTGTCTTGCTATCACGAAGAATGTTGCGTACAACGTCAAAGACGAGAAGACTACGACTGGGCTGATGAAGACGCTGTCAAGTTTGTACGAGAAACCATTTGCCTCAAATAAGGTACATCTATGTACCGTCTATTTAATCCAAACATGACAAAATGGAAAGTTGTTTCAAATCATATCAGTAAGATCAACTCAATTACAAGTCAACCAAGTATGTGGGTATTAACTTCGATAATGAAGTTTGTGTTCTATTTACCGAATAGTTAGAACGGTACCATCATCATTGTAAATAGTTCCTCTGGATTAAAGAAGTTGAAGTTAATATAGTTCGACATCTGATTCTAAGTGAGAAAATTTGCAAGAAAGAGAGAGAGGAGGCCTCAGGACTGCCTTGAACACCGAATATAGAGAAAGATGAAATAATCACGGTGGTCGAGATAGAGGAAGATCAAATCATTATGGTGTTAGAGACATAGGAAGATTAAGCAATCATGGTAGTGACGACAAAGGAAAACTTGAATCTACGTGAAGGAGTCAATCGAGAGGTAACCACAGTTACTGGTAGTGTCACAAGAGAGGGCACCTATGAAGAGACTACAAGTTCACAAAAAACAACAAAGAGAACCAAGATTCCGCTAATTCCACGACCGCACACGGAGTTACAGAAGTCTTGATTTTAAATGTGGATTGTCTAATAAAATCCTGTTATTGGATTATGAAGTATCGTTTTATGCTACCATACAGAAACAAGTTATGGAAAATTATGCCTTTGGCAACTTTAGAAGGGTGCATCTTGATGATGATGAGACGTTGAATATTGTAGAAAAAAAGTGATGTCCATCTGAAGACCTTTAACGGAACCATATGAAAGCTACATGACATGAGGTAGGTTCCAGGTCCAGAAAGAAAGTTGATCTCCATTGGACAACTTGATAATGAAGGGCATTGTACGACTTCTATAGGCGGGTCATGGAAGATCAGTTAAGGTGCTATGGTAATAGCACATGAAAGTAAATATGTCACTCTTATATGACTAGAGATGTCAAAAAGATGGTGGCGATAGTGGATTCAAATTCATATTCAATTCAGATTCAAAGCTATGCTACCATAGATTGGGGCACATAAGCGAGAAATGGGTAAAAGTGTTAGCATCAAGAGTAAAGTTATATAGATTGAAGATCATAGATGTTGAGTTCTGTGAAAATTGCGTCTTCGGAAAGTAGAAGAGCGTGAACTTTTCTAAATCTGAAAGAGTGTTAAAGACGAGAAACTGGAGCTTATACACACAAACGTATCAGGGCCTTCCATTGTTTCATCTCTTAGAGGATCAAGCTACTATGTCACGTTCATTGATGGTGCAACCCGAAATGCATGATGTATCTTCTTAACAATAATAAGATGTGTTTATTATTATTATTGTCATCATCATCATCATCATCATAAAGTGGAAGGTTCTAACGAGTTCGGTGAGAAATTGTAGTGCTTGAGATCCGATAATGACGGAGAATATGGAAACAAAGAGTTCAAAGACTTCTGCGCAACAAATGACATCTTAATAGAGAAGACTATTCTATGAATACCTTAACATAATGGTGTTGTAGAGAGATTCTACCGAACCCTGAATGAGCATGTCAGAAGCATGAGATTACATGTTGGTTTGCCTGAAAATTTTTGGGCTGACGCAATTAGTATAACAACCTACTTGATCAATCGAGGACCATTATTTCATTAAAAGAGAAACTGTCAGAGGAAGCATGTAGAGGAAAGGAGGTAAAATCGTTCCATCTAAGATGCTTGGTTGTGAATCTTATGTGCTATTAATAAGATAAATTAGATCCAAGTCTAGGAGAAGTTTTTTCATTAGGTACGATGCTGATGAGTTTGGTTTCCACTTATTGGATAATAAAAATAAGCAAATCTTAAGGAGCAGGAATGTAGTATTTAATAAAAGAGTTGTATATAAAGATAGGCATGAAGTGGAATCTAACAGCACATGAAAGCAAGTTGGAACATATTTAGCTCGAAGATGTTCCAGAAGATATCCTTGGTGAGAGGCATGAGAACATTGATGTACAAACATATCCTGCCACACTTGTAACTGAACTTAGAAGATCAAGAAGAAGATATTGACTGCTCAAGCGATATTAGTCGTCTCTGCACTATTTGTTGTCCGGTGGAGGTGACCTAGAGTCTTACGCCGATGCAATGTAAGTTGATGACAAGTTGAAGAGGAAGTCAACCATGGAAGATGAGATGATGTCTCTTTAGACGAATCGTATATGAACCTTGATAGAGTTACCACAAGGCAAGAGAGCATTATAGAACAAGTGGGTTTACCGAGTCAAAGAGGAGGTTGACGATAGTAAAAGATGTAAAACAAGGTTTGTCGTGAAAGCCTTTTAGCAAAAGAAATGTATCGACTATATCGAAATCTTTTATATTATTGTCAAGATAAGCAAAATCGGATTAGTCTAGAGTATTGTTGTATCACTTCATGGTTTGTTAAATGATGGAATCTTGAAATTGGAGAAGGTTCGTGGAACTGATAATCCAGTAGTAGACATTGTTTGTGACTGCTGACAACCTCAATTAGCTTTCATGGTTGACCGATGAGGTGGTTGTCGTTCACGAGTTATTGAGTTACAAGAGTAGTAGAATTACATGGTGTGGAAGTCAATTGATAAATCTCTAAGTGGGAGAATGTTAGACATTTGGAGATTTGATCATTTTCTATACTATACATCCAACC
This sequence comes from Iris pallida, assembly GCA_029216955.1. NCBI lineage: Eukaryota > Viridiplantae > Streptophyta > Magnoliopsida > Asparagales > Iridaceae > Iris > Iris pallida. The sequence goes on from JANAVB010031815.1 coordinate 3,579,908, forward strand.
CCAAATTTGTCGATCCAACTCGGCTGTGAGTTGGTGGGGGGTTGCGGGGGTAAGACGGATGTGTTCAATCCGTACATCAATTGGTAGGGGTAGTCCATTAAATATATTGAAGTCTATGGTCACCCTAATTCTTGTTATAAATAGGGCTTTAATCTCTTGTAATTGTAACTCTCTCTAAATAATTAAATAACTTGTGTACAGTCATAGATGTAGGAGAACAAATCTTTGAACCACGTTAAATATTGTATCTTTGTGGTTGTTTTTCTTCATTGTTGATACCACATTCATAAAATACAGATGATGACCCATCTTGAATAGCAGCTTATTAAATTGAGTTTGATAATCACTTATGGATCCTATTTGCTGCAACTTTTTTAGTTCGCTAAAGAAATCAATAAGTTGCGATGGACTATCACGGGAGTTAACTCATTTGTGAAATTCTTGCTAGGAAATTGATACCAACTCTTGTCTGAGTATTTGGTACCACAATTTTGCATCCTCTTTAAGGTGAAAGGACGCCAATTGACGCCAATATGACTCATTCTGCGTCTGATGTTCTATGGAGATGGAAAAATTGCTCCGCTCTGTATAGTACAATAAACGTTCAATTTTCTTCTTCCTTGAAATTGGGAAAAGTTTAGCTTGGTGTGTTTGGAATATATGATTGAGTGGAGCTACCAACTTGAGTTTCTCTATTAACACCTAGATGTCTACCACCTATTTGTAATAACGGAGCTCGAGAACATTCATCATCCTCACGAGTGTGCTGTAAAGATAGCTGAACAACCTTGGTATTTAAATTGGCAAAGTACTAAGTGATTTTGGCCATGATTTCCTTCTAAGCTTTGACCAGTTTGGTACATATTAAGGCTTTTTCTTAGAACCTGTCATGGTGCGAAGAAAATAGAGTGTGTTTGATTAACAAAACCAGGACCTGTAATGTTTACACGTCTATTGATTAACTCCTTACGCCTTTCCATAGTTTCTTGGTTGGAAATACAACTCACAACAACAAACATTTGCAAGAAAATTTTAAACAACTCAACTAAAACAACAACTTGAAGATATGAGTAACAACCTACAAGTCAAATAACAACTACTAGGAAAAAAACGTAAACTATAAGTTATTCATTAATTACTCTCATGTAATTGGATCATTGTGGTTTTAAAACATAAAATAGCACAATCTATGCTGTTAAAGAAACGACAGAGAATTTGTTGAAATAGTTGTTATATTTTATTGATAATCTCTTGGCTATTTATAGCCTGACAATCTCCTCATTACATTAACTCTCTATAGGAATATCCTATGGCATATTCGAACATACCAAATATACTAATAGGATATTCCAACACATATTTCAACATACCAAAAAATACCAATAGGATATTCCAACACTCCCCCTCAAGATGGACGAAAGATATTCACTAAGTCCATCTTGTCACATCCTCCCATCATGCTGACAGAGCTAAGCCCCTTGGTCAGTCTGTCTGCTACCTGATCTTTGGTTGGAACATAGTCCAGCTCTAGTAGTCCACTATCCAGCTTTTCTTTGATGAAGAATCTGTCAATCTCGATATGCTTGGTCCTGTCATGCTGTATTGGATTGTTGGCAATACTAATAGCTGACTGGTTGTCACACCATAACTTCATCTTGGCTCCCTGGTCCAGCTTCAACTCCATCAGCATATTCTTCAACCACAATAGCTCTGTGACTCCCAAGGCCATAGCTCTATACTCTGCTTCAGCTGTTGATCTGGCCACCACTGACTGCTTCTTACTCCTCCAAGAGACCAAGTTGTCTCATACAAATATGCAGTATCCCGAGGTGGATCTCCTGTCGTCAGCACAGCTAGTCCAGTCAGAATCACAATAGCCCTCGATGCTCACATAATTATTCCTTCTGAAAATTAGTCCCTTTTCGGGGCCTCCCTTCAAGTACCTCAGAATCTGGTACACTGCGTCCATATGACCCTTCTGGAGGTCATGCATGTAGCGGCTCACTACGCTGACCGCAAAGCTGATATCAGGTCGGGTGTGGCTCAAGTAGATCAACTTGTCCACAAATTTCTGATATCTATCCCGGTCAACTGGTTCTCCGGCTTCAGCATCCAGCTTGAACTTCTGGTCTTTCGGTGTCGTAGCTGGTTTGCATCCCATCATTCATGTTTCTGTAAGCAGGTCCAATACGTACTTCCTCTGAGAAAGAACAATTTTCTCTGTATCGCGAGCAATCTTAATCTCAAGGAAGTATCGAAAAGGGACAAGATCCTTCATCTCGAACTCCTTGCCAAGCTTCCCCTTTAGTTGGGCGATCTCATGCTCATCATCGCCTGTGATAATCATATCATCCACATACACCGCAAACATGATGATGTGGCCTCCACTTCGTCTGAAGAACACAGTATGATCAGCATTGATCTGCTGATATCCCATCCCTATCATTGCTCTCCTGAAACTGTCAAACCACGCTCGAGGAGACTGTTTCAGTCCATAGAGGGACTTCTTCAGCTTGCAGACCTTGTCTTCTGTCTGATTGGTGCCGAATCTTGGTGGTATCTCCATGTACACCTCCTCCACTAGATCCCCATAAAGAAATGTATTCTTCACATCCAGTTGGTGTAGCTTCTATCCTCCATTGGCTTCCAGAGAGATCAAGGTCCTGACAGTACTCATCTTCGTCACTGGTGCAAAAGTTTCGTCATAGTCGATGCCGTACGTCTGACCGTATCCTTTTGCCACCAGTCGAGCTTTGTAGCGCTCAACCTGTCCATCTGGGTTCTGCTTTACAGTGAAAACTCACTTGCATCCGACTGCTCTCTTCTCTTCTGGCAGTCTCACTAGCTCCCAAGTTCGGTTCTTCTCCAGAGCTCCCAATTCCTCGTGCATCGCTGCTTTCCACTTTGGATCGTTCTTGGCTACCTGCCAATTGTTAGGTACAGTAACACTATCCAATGATGCAATAAAAGCTCCATGAGAAGAAGAGAGATGATTATATGAGACAAATTTAACAAGGTCCCAACCATATCTATCGGGAGATTTTCCCGCATTGCTGCGAGTGGACCTCCATACTGATGATGGTTGGGGAGGAGGAGAAGGAAGGATATCACATGAAGGGGAAGGTGGTGGTGTAGGTGTCTCAGGAGTCAAGACGGGCGCAGCACTGGCACTGTAGGAACTGGTCCTGCAAGTTGCTTCTCTCGCCTGCTGTAGGTAACTGTCTCCCCTTGAGCTGTGGGCCTAACATCTCTTATTTCCTCCCCCTGTCCCTTTTCACCTTCCTGTACCCTATTTGTTTCTCTAAGCCATTCTCCGAGATCAGTCGAAATGCTTTCCAACAACTCTCCCTCTCGCCTCATACTTGCAGTATCATGTGAGATATTTGGATTTCCTTCCTGACTGTAGTATGGCTCATGTTTTCTGAAGTGAACATCCATACTTACAAATTTTCTTTTTTTCACTGGACTCCAGCATACGTAGCCCTTTTGAGTTCCCGAGTAGCCCACAAAGATACACTTGATTGCTCGAGGATCAAGCTTCCCTACCGACGGTCTGTTGTCCTTCACGAAGCATATGCAGCCAAACACTTTTAGTAGGAGCATCCCACTATTATTTTCCTGCAGCATCTCGCATGGAGACCTCCATCCCAACACCTTCGAAGGCATCCTGTTGATCAATTGAGCTGCTGTCAACACTGCATATTCCCACAGACTCTGTAGGTCATTCATGTCTATCATCATACTTCTCGCCACTTCCAGGAGGTGTCTGTTCTTCCTTTCCGCTACTCCGTTCTGTGCTGGTGTATATGCACAGGTGGTCTGATGCCGTATCCCTTGGGCGGACAAGTATTCCACAAGTGTCTTGTTGGTGTACTCCATTCCATTGTCAGATCTCAGTACCTTCAGCATTGCCTTGTACTGAGTCTGGACATGTTTGTGAAAGTCTCGAAAACAGGAGGGGACCTCACTCTTATTTTTCATCAAATACAGCCAAGTAGTATGAGAAAAACAATCTATGAAGGTAACACAATATTTGTAACCATTCATAGGAGTAATACAAGGCCTCCAGACATCAGAGTGTACCACATCAAAAACAGACGAGCTTCTATGACCGCTACTCACATATGAACTCCTAGTAAGTTTGCCTAACTCACAAGCATCACAAACTAGTTTCTCTTTATTAACTTCTTCATAAATTGCAGGGTACAATTTGCTTAATATACCAAATGAAGAGTGTCCCAACCTCCTGTGGTGGAGTCGCAATGTATCTTCCGTACTCATCTTCTTCAGTCCTTCCATCCCTGCATTTTCCGCCATAGATACTAATGCTGAATCCAGTCCTTCTCGATCCAGGTACCACAGTCCATGTGACGCCCCAGAACCAGAATACTGGAGAGCGGGAGCGTACATAGCCAGCTACGTATATTGAAATGGAATCCATCTCGCTATACGGTCACGGCTGTCTAGATATGAGGGTTTACTACAAGCCAACGGTCTCTTAAGGTCAAGCCTATTGTCTCAATCTCAAGCAAGTAATATAGTTACAAGATGTTAGATCACCAAATATACAATAAAAGCGTCCCAAATATTACATATTCAGCTGATCATGAAGGTAGTCATACAAAATGCGAGGACTAGCAAGAGTTAAGTCATACATGATCAACCCTAGGATTTGTTAATCATGTTTACAGCCCGTAGGCAGACAGTAAGTAAATATGCATCGAGCTAACAGGTGCTCGTCTGCTAAACGCCTCAAAAGAATAATTTTACAACGTAGTGAGTGAACAAAATGGAAAAAAAACCCACTCGTAGCCCGGGTTCCTTCTAGTCGCCACAATTGGGCTGGAAATTCGGTAGATCCTCGGGTGCTGCTCCGAAATCTGGCCACACAAAACCAGCTGGGTCAAACCCCAGAAAGAGCAAGTGCCACAAGGAGGCCACGAAATAAGAACAAAAGCCAGCATATCAGAACATAAGAAAATGAAAGAAAAGTACAAGTAATAAAGAGTACAACAGGACAATGAACGACTAGGGACGTGGAACCATTCCGGGAGCCAGGTTACAATCCGTAAACCAAACAAGGACCAGGGTTGTAATCCTTCGCCTGAATAGCACTTTGTCTCTACCCATTTATTGTTAAAGATAAGTAAAACAATCATGTTCAGGAGTACCAGGTACTGGGACTAGACGAGACTTAGACAAGACTGGACACCATCCATTCACAAGCGGCCAAGCAAATACTACGGCTTACTACTTAACTAACTAGGGTTATCACAAGCCTAATTACTAAAAAGATGTAAATGAGAAATTCCCAGTCCCAAGCCCTGCAGACTATCCAGTTATCCTTCCGCGGGTTGAGAGTATGGTTGGGTACATCGCCCAGGAGACGATATACCCTTAGGTGACTTAGAGGGTGCAACACATGACAGTGTGCTGGAAATGTGCCCTACTCGTCGGCAGGCTACAAGTCCATTTAAAGCGCCCAGATAACGAGATTGCCTGTGACTGGAAATTCTCCATGAACTATAGTTTGACCTAGCCATTAGCCTAATCCATATTCAGTGTGAATCCCTGACCGTGGTAACCAGGGAGTCACGTCCTAGACATGATGTAAGACAAGACAAGACAAGTGGATTGCACAAAGCAACAAGAATGAACACCCACGGAGTCAGAGTTGATTATACGAGTCAAGTTAGCCATCGCAACAGCATCAAGTCAAGTTACAAGTTACAAGTTACAGGTTACAAGTTACAAGTTACAAGTCAGGAGTGCGCCGCCGCGGGCCACTATCGAGTTATCCAATTTCAAAGATTAATCATGAATCACAGGTCACAAGTTAAGAGCACACCCCATCGGGTTACTATCAAGAAGATCAGAAAGCACTAGGATCATAAATCACAAAATTCACGAAAACCGTACTAGTCATAAGCAAAACACCAAAAACCGTGCCAGTTCGTGTTGGGTCAAGACAGTCGTGTTGTGTGAAACAAGATTTCAGAACTCCAATCCGCAAAAGAGTAGCCAAGTCCAAGGAAATAAAACCAAATCACTATGGGCAAGTGGGTTGCACAGGGGGTCAGATTGCGCTGGGGGAATGGACTGCGCAGGGGTTGGGTTGCGCTGAGATTGGGTTGCGCTAAGAGCGGATGGCGCTGGGTCAAGCTGCGCAGGGGGCGGGTTGCGCTGGGAGCGAGTTGCGCAGGATTGAGCTGCGCTGAAGCCGAGCCGCGCTGGGAGCGAGCGGCGCAGCAGCCAGTGCGCCAATGGAAGGAAGGCGCTGGAGCTAAGGAGCGCCAGCGCAAGTCAGCCCAGCGCAAAGCGCTGGCCGAGGAGTTGCGCAGTTCGGCCATACGCTAAAGAGCGCAGGCCGAGGCCTTCTTCTCCATCTGGCCGAGAGGAAAACCCCAAGAACACCAAATTTCAAATCTTCATATCTTTGCCAAAACAAAACCAAATTTGGATTTTCAAAGTTCTAACTTGTGTAAAATTGAATTCTCTTCCACATGGAAGCTTCAAAACAAGAAAAAAAATCTAAGTTTAATAGATCAAAACCAAGAAAATCCGAAAATGGTTAAAACTTAGATCTAGAAAAATGGAAGCTCCAAATCACAAAATGTCAAGTTCTAATGTTGTTCACCATGGCCTAATCTAGCTAATGGACAAATAAAATAGGGTTCTTATGTGGTGGCAAGGTGCACTTGCTTATGGTGTTGGGTGTTGTGTGGAGGAAGGAAGAAGAAGATGAAGAAATTAATGGAAGTTATGAGGAGAGAGAAAGTTAGGTGGGATTTTAATGAGGGATGGTGTGTTGTGTTGAGGGTGGAGGTTAACTAAGTGTGTTCCAATGCATACTAAACCAAACCAAACCAATTCCTTCTCCACAAAATAAAACCACGCCGGGTCCAAAAACCCATTTCACGAAAAAAAACCCAAAATCCGCAAGTTAAGCCAAAACACAGTTACAGGCCAGAATCTCAGAAAATAAAATACAGGTCCGAAATACATATACGCCTAATTAAAATACGTATTCCGAAATACGGGCATTACAACTCTACCCACCTTAAAAGAATTTCGTCCTCGGAATTTAAATCAGGATGCTTAGAGATGTCAGAGCCAGCTATACTATTACTAAGCAAACAATCAAACAATCATACGTGCAAGCAAGGGATGGAAAGCATAAGGCATAAGGAAGACATTATACCTTACGAGTCAAACAAGTCGGGATATCGCGATCGGATGTCGTCCTTACGCTCCCACGTTGACTCACCTAGAGAGTGATGACCCCAAGCAACACGGACTAAGCTAATAGTCTTGTTCTTGAGTATCTTTTCTCTCCGGTCCAATATAGACACGGGCCTCTCCTCATACGAAAGGTTGGTACCGACAACCAGTTCCGAATGGTCCAGGATATGGCTCGGGTCCGGGATGTACCGTCATAATTGGGACAAATGGAATACGTCATACACCTCACTTAGCGACGGCGGAAGAGCGAGACGATAGGATACATCTCCTACTCGCTCCAGGATGTCGAACGGCCCTATATACCTAGGACTAAGCTTTCTCCGTACGCCAAAGCGAATGACGCCGTGGTTAGGCGAGATCCTAAGGAATACATGGTCGCCGATAGCAAACTCTAAGGGACGTCGATGAGCATCGGCCCAATGGCGCTGGCGATCTTGGGCCACTCGATGACGATCTCTGATCCTTCTGACCACTTCAACTGTCTGAGCAATCATTTCTGGACCGAGCATCTGCCTCTCTCCAACATCATCCCAGGCTAACGGGGATCTGCACTTCCTACCATACAGTGCCTCGAACGGAGCCATCTGAATACTGGCCTGGAAACTATTGTTGTACGAGAATTCCACCAGGTGCAGGTGATCCTTCCATGAACCACCGAAGTCAAGGGTACAAGATCTCAACATATCTTCAAGAGTCTGGATCGTGCGTTCCGACTGACCATCTGTCTGCGGGTGATAAGTTGAGCTAAACTGAAGGTGAGTTCCCAAACTCTCCTGCAGGCTACGCCAAAAGTGTGATGTGAATCTCGAATCCCTGTCCGAGGTGATACTAACGGGCACCCCATGAAGCCTGACAATCTGCCTGAGGTACATTTCTGCTAGCTGAGCCGTCGACTGACCAACTCTGAATGGAAGAAAGTGAGCCACCTTCGTGAGCCTGTCAACTATAACCCAAATAGCATCTCGACCAGCCGGAGATCTAGGCAATCCAGTCACAAAATCCATGGTCACATGCTCTCACTTCCATTCTGGAATCAGCAAGGGCTGAAGAAGTCCAGCGGGCCTCTGATGTTCAGCTTTAACCTGCTGGTAAACCAAACACCGAGAGACAAACCGGGCTATCTCCCTCTTCATTCCATTCCACCAGAAGTGCTGACGGATATCACGGTACATCTTTGTACCACCGGGATGAATAGAATACTATGAACTGTGAGCTTCTGCCATGACCTACTGTCTGATATCTCCACTAGGTACACAAAGACGAGTGCCGTGTCGAAGTGTACCATCTTCATGAATGCACATCTCTGGCCTTCTTCCTGCCTCACACTCTGCTCTGAGTCGCTGAATCTTGGAATCTGCAGATTGCGCCATCCGGATCCTCTCAACTATGCTGGACTGAACCTGTAGACTGGCCATCAATGCCACGTTGGTAGGAAGAACCACTTCAATTCCCATCTTCTGAAGATCTGCCAATAACTCTGGTTGCGCCGTTAGGAAATAAATTCCGGCTCTCCTGCTCAACGCATCTGCTACAACGTTGGCCTTCCCTGGGTGATACTGCAAATCCACATCGTAGTCCACCAGTAGCTCGAGCCATCTTCTCTGCCGCATGTTAAGGTCCTTCTGGGTAAAAACATACTTCAGGCTCTTGTGATCAGTAAATATCTCTACTCTATCTCCATACAAGTAGTGCCTCCACAACTTAAGTGCAAACACTACTGCTGCCAGTTCCAAGTCGTGGGTCGGATAATTCTTCTCATGATCACGAAGTTGACGTGATGCATAAGATATTACCTTCCCATGCTGCATCAAGACACACCCCAATCCTCTGCCTGAAGCGTCGCAATAAACTGTGAATCCTCCGGTCCCATCTGGAAGCGTGAGAATAGGAGCCGTTACCAAACCTCGCTTCAACTTCTCAAATGATTCCTGACACTCTGTTGTCCAAACAAACTGCACATCCTTGCGGGTCAACTGGGTCATCGGCGCCGAAATCCTAGCAAAATCTGAAACGAATTGCCGGTAGTAGCCGGCCAATCCAAGGAAGCTGCGAACCTCTGCCACTGAACTAGGTACTGGCCATGTCTCGATAGCCACAATCTTCTGGGGATCTACTTCCACTCCTCCTCGAGTAATGATGTGACCCAAGTACGAAATGCGATCGAGCCAGAACTCGCATTTACTGAACTTGGCGTACAACTGATGCTCCCTAAGCGTCTGAAGGACGATTCTGAGATGCTGCTCATGCTCTGCTTCGCTCTTGCTGTAGACCAGGATATCATCCAGGAATACGATCACGAACTGATCCAAGTAAGGCATGAAAATACGATTTATGAGGTCCATGAATACGGCTGGCGCATTGGTCGCTCCAAAGGGCATAACAAGAAACTCCCAATGCCCATACCTAGATCGAAAAGCTGTCTTCGGGATGTCCTGCTCTCTGACTCTGATCTGGTGGTATCCTGATCGCAAGTCTATCTTCGAGAATACTGAAGCCCCTTTGAGTTGATCAAACAAGTCATCTATCCTCGGGAGAGGGTATCTGTTCTTGATTGTCACCGAGTTCAAGGTACGATAATCTACACATAATCTGGACGTACCATCCTTCTTTTTCACAAGAAGCATCGGGGCTCCCCAAGGCGATCCACTTGCACGAATGAATCCCTTGGTCCTGAGTTCTTAAATCATCTTGTACAAAATCTCCAACTCTGAAGGTGCCATCCTGTAGACTCGCTCTGATACTGGTGCTGTCCCGGGGATCAAGTCTATAGTGAACTCGATCTCCCTCTCTGGCGGCATCCCTGGAAGTTCCTCTGGGAAGACATCTGGAAACTCTTCAACTATCCGGGGTAACTGTACTGCTGCTACTGCCATCCGCAATACTGGGGAAGGTGGTTCCACTGCGCCTCTGGAAAATGAAAACTCTGGCTCGCCTGGAATACTAAAGACAATCCTGCCAATATGGCAGTCTATCCTAGCATACTGGTTCCTCAACCAATTCATGCCTAAGACTACATCAGTCTGCCATGGGAAACTCTATAAATCTAGCGGGGAACTCTCTACCGCTAATTACGATCCGACACGAGAAAAACACTCGATCTACTCCCACAAGACCATTACCAGTAAGTATATTGAGCCTCACTGATAATGACTCGGGCTCCAATCCTATCCGTGTCGCGAATCGTGCAGACATGAATGAATGCGATGCACCAGAATCAAATAATACCGATGCTGGAGAGGAGTTGATGAGAATAGTACCTGCCACTACCTCACCTGGTGCAACCTCTTCTTCCATAGTCATCATCATTGCCTGACCTTGTCCTCTGGCTGCGGGTCCCCTCTGCTGGAAACCTCTCTGCCTGCTCTGCACTTGGGCTTGGGTGTACTGCTGCTGGTTCTGCTGATGAAATGCCTGGGCCTGAGGCAACAATGGCCTCGGGTACTGCTGCTGCTGCATAGGTGCTGGTCCCCTAACCGACGGACTGGTTAGGTTGGAAGAGGACGAACTACCCCTATTCGGGCAGGCTTCTATCTTGTGATCTGCCGCTCCACAAGCCAGGCACAATCCCTGCGCCCTGCGACAATCTGCTACCACGTACCCTGGATTCCCGCAATGAGAACATCCCATCGCGGAAGTCTGCTTCTGCTTCTGCTGCTACGGGTACGTCGGGGTTGAATGCTGAACCGACGTTACTGAGGCCTCCCGTCTCGGAGTTCCAATGGTCAAACCTCTAGCTGCCGGGGCTGGAGCTGATGATTGGTGCATCTGATTGTGGGACCGCTTCCTACCTCCGGTCCTATCCACGATCCTCTAGGAGGTGTACTCGTGCCTCCTAGCTGCCCTCAATACTGCATCGAACGTCTGGTGCTCGAACTGCTCAACTGCCAACAAGATCTCCAAATGCAGCCCCTGCTGGAACCGCTGGGCCCTATCAAACTCGGTTGCCACCAAGGTGGGGGCAAACCTACCGAGTCTAGAGAACTCAGATGCATAACCGTCGACCGTTCTGCCTCCTTGCTTCAAGTTGGTAAATCTCGTCTGCAGGTCGTACCGAGCTACAACATCGAAATACTTCGTCTGGAATCTTTCTCTAAACACCGCCCAAGTGACCGGCGCTGCTAATCCCACGGCCTGTGCCGCCCACCGACTGCGAGCTAAGTCTAGCAACTGTAGGCGTACCACCGCCACCTCATTCTCAGGTGTCCTAGCTGCTTCCAGAACCACCTCGGTATCCTGAAGCCAAGCGTCCGCGGCAATCGCATCTTCGCTGCCGTCGAAGAATGGAGGATTCAGACGCTTGAAGCTGTTGGCCGCGCTATTCCCTGGATGACCGCCTCTGATCAAAGCATCTGCCACTGCCTGGTGCAAGGCGTCTCCTCTACGATCCTGGGAAGCTATCAGGGTCCTGATGAGACCTACCAAGGTGCCATTGTCAGGCTCTGCAGGCTGGACACGCTGAACTGGTGGCTCTCCTCCAGTAGGCACAACTCTGGAGGCTACTCCGGAATGCTGGGCTTGATCTCCGGGTTGCGGCTGGTCCACGGGAGTTGCTCCGCCTCGCTGATCAGTGGGGTCAGGTACAATGCCGTTGAAGAAGACGACATAGGAAACAATAAGGAAGGACCAGGACAGATCAACGATACAAGCATGTGATCAGGTCAAGATTATCAGGAATTTGAAGAAACGAGCAGAGATCAAGGGCGAATACTGATTGAGACATCTATTAGGTAAACCCTCACATTCTTGAATGCCAAGACCTGCATGGGCCACCACTTAAACCATGTGACGCCCCAGAACCAGAATACTGGAGAGCGGGGGCGTACATAGCCAGCTACGTATATTGAAATGGAATCCATCTCGCTATACGGTCACGGCTGTCTAGATATGAGGGTTTACTACAAGCCAACGGTCTCTTAAGGTCAAGCCTATTGTCTCAATCTCAAGCAAGTAATATAGTTACAAGATGTTATATCACCAAATATACAATAAAAGGCGTCCCAAATATTACATATTCAGCTGATCATGAAGGTAGTCATACAAAATGCGAGGACTAGCAAGAGTTAAGTCATACATGATCAACCCTAGGATTTGTTAATCATGTTTACAGCCCGTAGGCAGACAGTAAGTAAATATGCATCGAGCTAACAGGTGCTCGTCTGCTAAACGCCTCAAAAGAATAATTTTACAACGTAGTGAGTGAACAAAATGGAAAAAAAACCCACTCGTAGCCCGGGTTCCTTCTAGTCGCCACCATTGGGCTGGAAATTCGGTAGATCCTCGAGTGCTGCTCCGAAATCTGGCCACACAAAACCAGCTGGGTCAAACCCCAGAAAGAGCAAGTGCCACAAGGAGGCCACGAAATAAGAACAAAAGCCAGCATATCAGAACATAAGAAAATGGAAGAAAAGTACAAGTAATAAAGAGTACAACAGGACAATGAACGACTAGGGACGTGGAACCATTCCGGAAGCCAGGTTACAACCCGTAAACCAAACAAGGACCGGGGTTGTAACCCTTCGCCTGAATAGCACTTTGTCTCTACCCATTTATTGTTAAAGATAAGTAAAACAATCATGTTCAGGAGTACCAGGTACTGGGACTAGACGAGATTTAGACAAGGCTGGACACCATCCATTCACAAGCGGCCAAGCAAATACTACGGCTTACTACTTAACTAACTAGGGTTATCACAAGCCTAATTACTAACAAGATGCAAATGAGAAATTCTCAGTCCCAAGCCCTGCAGACTATCCAGTTATCCTTCCTCGGGTTGAGAGTATGGTTGGGTACATCGCCCAGGAGACGATATACCCTTAGGTGACTTAGAGGGTGCAACACATGACAGTGTGCTGGAAATGTGCCCTACTCGTCGGCAGGCTACAAGTCCATTTAAAGCGCCCAGATAACGAGATTGCCTGTGACTGGAAATTCTCCATAAACTATAGTTTAACCTAGCCATTAGCCTAATCCATATTCAGTGTGAATCCCTGACTGTGGTAACCAGGGAGTCACGTCCTAGACATGATGCAAGACAAGACAAGACAAGTGGATTGCACAAAGCAACAAAAATGAACACCCACGGAGTCAGAGTTAATTATACGAGTCAAGTTAGCCATCGCAACAACATCAAGTCAAGTTACAAGTTACAGGTTACAAGTTACAAGTTACAAGTCAGGAGTGCGCCGCCGCGGGCCACTATCGAGTTATCCAATTTCAAAGATTAATCATGAATCACAGGTCACGCGTTAAGAGCGCACCCCATCGGGTTACTATCAAGAAGATCAGAAAGCACTAGGATCATAAATCACAAAATTCACGAAAACCGTACTAGTCATAAGCAAAACACCAAAAACCGTGCCAGTTCGTGTTGGGTCAAGACAGTCGTGTTGTGTGAAACAAGATCTCAGAACTCCAATCCGCAAAAGAGTAGCCAAGTCCAAGGAAATAAAACCAAATCACTATGGGCAAGTGGGTTGCGCAGGGGGTCAGATTGCGCTGGGGGAATGGACTGCACAGGGGTTGGGTTGCGCTGAGATTGGGTTGCGCTAAGAGCGGATTTTGCTGGGTCAAGCTGCGCAGGGGGCGGGTTGCGCTGGGAGCGAGTTGCGCAGGGTTGAGCTGTGCTGAAGCCGAGCCACGCTGGGAGCGAGCGGCGCAGCAGCCAGTGCGCCAATAGAAGGAAGGCGCTGAAGCTAAGGAGCGCCAGCGCAAGTCAGCCCAGCGCAAAGCGCTGGCCGAGGAGTTGCGCAGTTCGTCCATACGCTAAAGAGCGCAGGCCGAGGTCTTCTTCTCCATCTGGCCGAGAGGAAAACCCCAAGAACACCAAATTTCAAATCTTCATATCTTTGCCAAAACAAAACCAAATTTGGATTTTCAAAGTTCTAACTTGTGTAAAATTGAATTCTCTTCCACATGGAAGCTTCAAAACAAGGAAAAATCTAAGTTTAATAGATCAAAATCAAGAAAATCCGAAAATGGTTAAAACTTAGATCTAGAAAAATGGAAGCTCCAAATCACAAAATGCCAAGTTCTAATGTTGTTCACCATGGCCTAATCTAGCTAATGGACAAATAAAATAGGGTTCTTATGTGGTGCAAGGTGCACTTGCCTATGGTGTTGGGTGTTGTGTGGAGGAAGGAAGAAGAAGATGAAGAAATTAATGGAAGTTATGAGGAGAGAGAAAGTTAGGTGGGATTTTAATGAGGGATGGTGTGTTGTGTTGAGGGTGGAGGTTAACTAAGTGTGTTCCAATGCATACTAAACCAAACCAAACCAATTCCTTCTCCACAAAATAAAACCACGTCGGGTCCAAAAATCTATTTCACGAAAAAAATTCAAAATCCGCTAGTTAAGCCAAAACACAGTTACAGGCCAGAATCTGAGAAAATAAAATACAGGTCCGAAATACATATACGCCTAATTAAAATACGTATTCCGAAATACGGGCATTACAGTCCATCATGCCAAGTGCCAGTCCTCACCTTGGAAATATCAAAGAAAACAATACATTTTAGTTAAAGGATGATGGAACTAATGGACAAAAGACTGACTAAAAAGAAGGAGTATGCAAAACATTGGATAATTTTACCGAACCCGTACAATTTACAGTACCCTTACCGACCACTGGCTGTAATGTCCCATCAGCTGTTTGAATGTTGTCTGTCGATGGTAGGTGAGTGTAGGAGGAGAACTCACTAGCCTTACCCGTCACGTGTCGAGATGCTCCCGTGTCAATTATCCAGTCTGACGGTCGAGGGGAATACATAGATGCAAGAGCAAGTGGATCGTTAGTACCTTCAGATGGATGGGCATACATGGCAGAGAATGAGGTAGAAGCCTCCTCGCTTCCCTCGTTTGACGCCCTCTGCTTCCTTCTGAGCGATTCCAGCATGCCCATCAGTGCCTGGTCCTCCTCAGTAAAAGTACCACCAGCTCCTTCATTGCCTTCTGCTACCAGTAGGTTTGCTCGATAGCCTCCTCGACCACCTCGTCGACCTCCACGACCACGGTCTCGTCCTCCGAAGGTTCCCCGTCCACCGAATTGCCCGCGTCCACCACCTGAATCTCCCTCCTTAGGTGGTTTGGTGCAAGTATGCCGATGATGGCCCATCTTCCCGCAGTTGTAGCACTGCCGATTGTGCTGCCAATACTCCCCTTTCGGACCTGTGTCGCACAAACTGGTGGCCACTAGTGCCGACTTCTCTTCAGGAGGGACACTTGTCCCTGCTTGCAGTTTGATGCGTGTTTCTTCCTGGATCATTGCCGAGATAGTCTCCTCAAGGATAGGGATCTTCGGTTGGACTAGAAGTAGGGCTGTCCTCGGAGCAAATGCTGCAGTCAGTCCTTTAAGGAACTTCATTGTCCTCTTCTGCAGACATACCTGTCTCTCCTTGCACTTCGGGTCCCCACAGCTTGCCCGATCTGAGTAGTGATCGTAATCCAACCACAGTCGCTCCAGCTCTGTGGCGTATTCTTGCACCGTCTTCTCTCCTTGAACGGTGTCATCAATCTCCCACTTGATCCGAAAAACTCGTAAGTTGTTCCCCACGCCATCGTATGTCCTCCTCAACTTCTTCCATACGTCCTTCACCATCTCAATGTCGTCTACTGTGGCGGCAATAGACTGGACTAAGGAGTTGAGAAGCCAGATGTAGATCACCATATGAGTGGACTCCCACTCGTCGCGTCCCGCCGAGCCCTCGTCCGGCTCTGTCTTCTCGCCCGACAGGAACCCCTCCAGGTCTTTCCTGCGAGGGTTCTTCTCACCCGCCGTGACCAACTCAGATAGGTGGCTGGTCCATCCAGCTTCAGATCGATGGAGGAAAGCTCCAACTTCGACGATGTTCGTGTCGTGCTCTCACCAGCCGACATCTTCATCAACGTCGTAACCTCTGCAGGATCCATCTTCTTGATGATCTCCTCTATCGATGCTTCTCCTCTCCGATCATGTCATGTCCGCTCCACGACTTATGCTCGTCTTCGTCGTCCGCTCCTAGATCCGAACATGTCTATTTTTATCAGATCTAGGCATCGGTGTTCTCTTTCAGAATGATCCGAACCACGACAACAATGGTATCGTTGCGTGCGGCGGGGGGGGGGGGGGGGGACACGCGCACGTGCCACGACAGCGGCAGCCGCAGCATCGACAGCAGTAGCAGCGGCGGCGGCGGCAGCAGCAGTAGCGACGGGAAAGGGGGGGGGGGTGGGGCTGCTGTGCGCAATCTAGGGGGGGTGGCGTCTGCTGTGGAAGAGGGGAAAGAGGAGGGGGGGAAGGTTTTGTGGCGGCTAGGGTTAGAGTTTGTGGAAAGGTGGCTCTGATACCATGTTGAAATAGTTGTTATATTTTATTGATAATCTCTTGACTATTTATAGCCTTACAACCTACTCATTACATTAACTCTCTATAGGAATATCCTATGGCATATTCCAACATACCAAATATACTAATAGGATATTCCACACATATTCCAATATACCAAAAATATCAATAGGATATTCCAATAGAATTTCTTAATCTTATGAAGCTCCAGGGAAAAAAAATTTATACTTGTAGCAAACCAATACTAACACAACCTCATTTCCTGCAGTATCTAATGACCCAAAGATGTTTAATAGAGTTTTTCCTAACTTGGGTTGTTTTTCTCTTTCCCTTTTCCTTCATCAGATGGACAATAGATGTTGGATGGACCAGTACATGGGTCAGAATCGCAAACGAATGGCTTGCAGCACTCGTTTACGGTAAGTATTTGGATGCAATCAGCTGTATTCTGTGGTGGTATTTGCAAGCATACTTTGTACTAGGCATAGTTCGGTTCGTGAGATTAGCTAAGCAAAAGCCCCAAAAATATCAGAAAATATTGGGCGAAAGAAACTTTATAGAAATAGGAAATGGTGGACAAACTTTTTAGAAATTGGTGGAGGAGAAAGGAGTTTGCAAATATTATAACCCACAAAACATTATGCCATTCAGTCTGGCGGGGAACTTGCTTGAATTCGAATATGTGCATGCATAGATTTCTCACATTATGCATTCAATTTTAGGACTTGCTTGAATTCCACGTCTGGCATGGATTCCATCAGACATGCATAGAGACTGTTTTTTGGGTTTGAATATTTGCAAACTCATTTCTCCTCCGTCTATTTCTATAAAGTTTCTTTCACTATATAAAATTTTCTATCAATATTTTTGGGAGGTACACTGTTTGCTTGCAAACACCATTCATTTGGTGGTCATCTTGTTTTTATAATGACATTTCTAGATATAATGCTTTCTCCTGATGTAACTTGACATGTCTACAGTTTGGATGCTGGTAGCCCCTTTGGTCTGGAAGCGCAGGAGAGCGGAATCAACATAAAACGAGCAAATAAAGAATGCACATGGAACATGAGAGAGTACTGAAGTGCGATATAACAGTAAAATCCCACTCTCCTTAACCAGTGCTGCTTGTTAGAAAAATGTCAGCGAAGGAGAACAGCCAACAGAATCAAGGAACATTGACGCTATCAAGTGATTGTGAGTGACGGATTTCTTGCTACATAACTTGCTGTGGCTTTCATTTCATTGGTTTACACTTGATACGAGACCTATGATAAGTTGTATAAATAACAATCTGGTTATCTAAATGTCATAGCAAATTCATTTTCACCTTCGCTCACTTTTAATATTCATAGAATAACTAAGGGTGCAGTTGATATGCAGAATATTATATAGTTGAAATTCTATATTTTCAGAAATCAAATTCTCTAGAATTAAATTTTTTAGAAAATTATATTTTTGGTGAATATATAAATATTCTCCGAAATATATAGTTCATATAAAGAATATAATATTTATGAATGATAATTAAATATATTTAATAGTAGTTTTTTTGTTGACGTCTTATATAACGTAGTTGGTTAAGATGGATCTATTCTTCTTCAAAAGCATGGTTCAAATATTTTGACATGATAATTTTTTAAATATGAATTAATTTTTACAATTCAAACCGAAGCCAATTCAAACTTACCTCGACCCAGACCACATCAAACCTAAAAAAAGAAAAAGAAGAACAAACAAAAACAAAATAAGAGAAAAAAAAACAAATAACAAAAAAAATGAAAGAAAAGTGAGTAAACCGAAAAAAGAAGGAAAAAAAAGAAAAAGAAAGAACATAAAAGGAAAAAAACAAAAAAAAACAAAAAAGGAATTAAATACCCATGTGTTCAACCATACTTGATTGAATTTGAGTTGGATCAGATTTATTTCTATGAGAAATTAATATATCCTCCTACTTTGGATGAGAATTCTATGTTTTTGGAAATAACTTCTATAACCCAAACCAAACATGTTAATAAGTTTCCATCCAAAAATTTTTTTGCATACCAAATTACCTTAAGGCCTCCTTTGGTTCACGGAAAGGAAATGAATTCCCTTGTATTTTTCATGGGAATGGGAAAGTATGATTCCTGTCACATTTCCTTTCTGTTGTTTGGTAAAACAAGGAAACTACCTAGGAAAGGAAAGCAAAATATAACAATGTTCCAATAATATCCTTACCTTTTCAAAATAAAAATAATATTATAAAAATAACATTAATGATAAAATAAGCAATGACACATGGTTACTTTTGTCATAACTTTTGTAATAAATGTTGGGAAAGGAGGAGAAAAAATCAATCACATGGGTCTTGAGTAGAACCATATTCCCACCAATCTTTTTCCTTATCAGAAAATTGATTCCCAAGTTTTTGGCTACCAAACAAAAAAAGGAATAATTTTCCTTTATTGGTTCCTTAAATCCGTGAACCAAACGATACCTAAAAGAATCAATATTTCTTTTGATTTCCTTATTTCAGTGTATTAACATTTACGAGGATAATGTTGGACAGATCTAACTCAAAAATGGACCCACAAATAGGGTGCTAATACCGAACACGATCAAGATTGCATATAATTTTCCTTTATTGGTTCCTTAAATCCGTGAACCAAACGATGCCTAAAAGAATCAATATTTCTTTTGATTTCCTTATTTCAGTGTATTAACATTTACGAGGATAATGTTGGACAGATCTAACTCAAAAATGGACCCACAAATAGGGTGCTAATACCGAACACGATCAAGATTGCATCTCCCAAGTAAATTTGGACTTTTGGTAGGGACTCTATTTGATTCTATGAACTATTAAATATTTTATGCAAATATTTGATAGGGTCAGAATATGTGGCCGAGCACGTGTGTGTTGTTGGTAGCTAAGAGCAGCAATAGTAAGGCCCATCCCAATTTCTAGTTTCTAGATTCAAAATATATGAGCTGTTTCAGCCACAAGCGCTATAGTCTGGGCCTCAGAATTTATATATTCAGAATTTAGGAACTCATTTTGCAAATTAGTACAACTCAATTTTGTGCTCCAATTTCTATATTCTATATATTTTTTTGGTAAAAAAAAACAAATAAGGATGACATATGGGACTATATCCATTAATTTCATTTGGGTCTCAAGATTTATCGATTTACTACTCTTATATAAAACTAAACCATTCTACATTTTTATTACAAATTTGGACCTTAAGATACATATTATTGATGCTCTAACAGAAGCTACTATTACTTTCTTCTAAAGTCGGTCGGAAGAGAAGTAGGCTAAGTTTAAAATCCTTGTAGCAATAGGAACAAGGCCGGCACATGGGTAAATTCAACAAGACTTGGGGCTTAGATATACTTAGGACAATTTTTCAGAGTCGGGGTGACCTCACAATAGGTCGGGGTCGTGGATGACTCCCTAGATCCGCCAACAATAAGGGTCAAGGGACAAACAAAATTAACTCTGGATATGGCAACACAATCCCCGGTTTAGCCCTGAATCGAAATTATTTTCCTTGTTGCAAGAGGATTCAACAAGTACAAATACATATGCCCGACCAATTAATTACAAGGATGACATAAAAAAAAGGAAAGCTTTCAACTTTGGTAGAAATCAGGAGAGACAAAAATAAGAGTTCAAGTTTGATTTTTGAGAAGCAATTCGGCTAGAAAAAGTAGTATGTAGTTCGGCATACAACGGATAGAAAAATTAAAAAAAAAAAAGGAATCGACAATGGCAGTGGATTTAGTATACCCCTTTGGATTTGGTGTGTGCTTGTGAGCTTTGTTTTCTGTTCTTTTGATATGTTATAGTTGTAAGGGTATACCTCCCATCTTTGAGTAAGAGACTACGAAAGAGAGTTGTAATTAGATTATAGTGGCTTTGTGTTATCTGATCATGTCACATGATATTTTTTATCGTAAGGATATCCACATTAATTATTTGTGTTTATGTTTTCCTTCTATTTCGTATCGTTGGTTGGTGGATTCATGTCACGTCCTCATTTCTTAAAATCGATAATCTTACCCATGACGTGAGCCGTGCGAACCTAAGTTGTACTTGCACAAGACATGATCATAAAGTTATCTGAAATACAACAACAAATAGAGTATGCAGAGGAATTGAACACTTGGATAGAAGGAAACTTTGCTTTATTGATAATGAACATCATTTACAAGACTCGATTATAAAGGGTGTCGCACGGGCTTACAAACTTGACTCAAAATGAACGATGATGAGATAGTCGTTCTATACATTACCACCCTCAACTTAGAACAATTTTTCAAACCCGGTGTGACCCCACAATAGGTCGGGGTCGAGGTCGTAGATGACTCCCAAGATCGAACAACAATAACGGTCAAGGGACAACCAAAATTAGCTCTAAATATGGCAATACAATCCCCCGGATTAGCCCTGAAACGAAATTATTTTCCTTGTTGCAAGAGGATTCAACAAGTATAAATACATATGCGTGACCAATTAGTTAGAAGGATGACACAGAAAAGAAACCTTTCAGCTTTGGTAGAAATCAAGAGACAAAAATAAGAGTTCAAGTATGATTTTGGAGAAGCAATTCGGCTAGAGAAAAGTAGTATGTAGCTCGGTATACAACATATATGAAGATAAAAAAAGGAATCAACAATGGTCGTGGATTTAGTATACCCCATTGGATTTGGTGTGTGCTTGATTGTACTGTTAGATTATAAGATAATATTTGCAATGTAAATATGGCCCATGCCCATAAGCCCAAATATAGACACTATATATATTGTAACAAACCCTAGCAATGAGAACAAGACATTATTATTTCCTACATGGTATCAGAGCCTCCCGAAAAATCCTAGCCGTCATCTTCCGAAAAATCCTACCCCGCTCCCGTGTCGACCGCGCCGACTTCCGACCGTGCTCCGATCGCGCCGAACACGCCGACGACGTTGCTTCTTTTTTTTCTCGAGACTTTATTTCAGTGAAAAGCTTTTGCAAGTATTTTGCAACCCATCTTCCGAAAAGCCTTTGCAACCCATCTTCCGAGAAGAGGAAAGCAAAAGCTCGGCACCAGCAACCCATCTTCCGAGAAGAGGAAAGCAAAAGCTCGGATACTGCTTTTGTTCGACAGAACCAAAAGCTTCTTTTTTTTGGTTTGCAAGTATTTTCGTTCGGTTTGTGAGCGGTTTGTAAAAAAAAAAAAAGGAGGATATATATATATATATATATATATATATATATATATATATATATATATATATATATATATATATATAATTTCTTTTATCTCTTTCGCAGATTCGTCGGAGTTGTACAAATTTTTGTACACCCGACATCCACTCGCCCCTACGCGTCAGATCAGGAATCCCTGATAGCGGTCGATTCGCCGCCGACCCTGTCCATCAGCGGCCGATTCGTCGGCGTTGAACAGAATTTTTTGTACAACCGACATCCGCGATGGCAGATGATGCTGCATCCAGCTACTCCGTCGCGACTGGCGGTGGCAGTGCACATAACCCAAATTATCCTAATCCGAAGGATCCATATTTTCTGAGTTCTGCTGATCAACCAGGAAATATCATTACTCCTATTATTTTTCGTGGACCAAACTATGCTGAGTGGTCTCGGTCGATACGTCTCTCCCTGATCTCTAGGCAAAAGATCACTTTTT
The DNA here is from genome assembly GCA_029216955.1 of Iris pallida. Classification (NCBI taxonomy): domain Eukaryota; kingdom Viridiplantae; phylum Streptophyta; class Magnoliopsida; order Asparagales; family Iridaceae; genus Iris; species Iris pallida. The sequence continues at coordinate 3,602,147 of JANAVB010031815.1, forward strand.
TGGAGGGTACTGAAATCAAACCTGTTAATGATGCTAGCAAATTGCTTGATTGGAGATGCGTGCAAGCGCTATTGTTTCAATGGATTCTTAATACCATTGATCCGTCTCTGAAGAAATCTTTGCCGTACTTTGAGGAGGTTTATCCATTGTGGAACTTGTTGACGAAAAGATTTGTTGTTAGCAACGGCACTCGGAAGCAACAAATTAAGGTGGCTTTGGCCGAGTGCAAACAAACGGCGTCGATGTCTGTGGAAACCTATTTTGGAAATTTGCAGTCTTTGTGGGATGAACAAGCTGCTTATTTTCTATTGCCTACTTGTACCTGTGGTGAACTTGCTGCCAAGCTACAGGCTATGAGGGATGAAGACCACTTTCAGGACTTTATGTATGGGTTGAATGCTGAGTTGTGTGGTCATACCCGATCTAATCTTCTAGCTCAGGATCCTCAGCCAAGTTTAGATCAGACAAACCAGGCAGTCCGTGAGGAGGAGGATATGCGAAAATCTCAGATCCAATCCGCTACTGAGGAGGTGATGGCGCTGGCTATCAAGTCTTCACCTCGTATTTCTACTACTTCTAATAGTAGAACCTCAGATTCCAGGGACAAATCAGGTATGGTCTGTACTCATTGCAAGAAAACAGGTCATGATGTTGCAACTTGCTTTGCCAAGATTGGCTATCCAGAGTGGTGGGAGACTCGTCCTCGGCGTGAGGGCGGACGTGGTGGTGGTGGTGGCAGAGGCCCGGCACCACCACAGAGACGTGATGGGGGACGTGGTGCTGGTGGCGCAGGGGTTGTTCATCATGTCGTCGCTGCTGGTCATGTTGTCCCTGCTGGTCTTGCTGGGAGTTTGGCGGATATGATGTATGGAGGGTATCCTTCACCACTCTCAGGTGAACAATGGCAGAAACTGATGAGCTTGTTGGGTAACGACGATTCTTCCAACCCTGGTTCTTCGAACTATGATCGTCTGATGGGTAAGAATTCTTCTGTCCCTTGGATATTCGATACTGGGGCTACTCTTCATGCGACAGGTTCTCGTGACTGTTTAGTTGATTATTTTGAGGGCCCTGTCTGTCCTGTGATTTTGCCTGATGGGAGCACTGTTGAGGCTGTTCTGAGAGGCAAAGTATTTTTGACTGCTTCGTTGGTGTTGAAGGATGTTCTTTATGTTCCGACATTGACTTGCAATTTGATCTCTGTCTCCCAATTGATTGGTGCCAGAAATTGTGATATGTTATTTACTCCTGATTTGTATTTTGTTCAGGACCGAAGTACGAGGATGGTGATTGGAGCAGGTGAACAAAGGGGTGGACTTTACTTCTTAGGGGAGGTTCCAGCTTCTTTGGCTTCGGTGATCCTGGCATGCAAAGAGAATGATTACGAGGTTTGGCATAGTAGACTGGGGCATCCCTCAGATAAAGTAATGCAGACTTTACCTTCTCTCTCTGGTAGTAGTGTGTTTTCTTATAAGGCTTGTGATATTTGTCATCAAGCTAAACAGACTCGTGATGCCTTTCCTGATAGTAGTAGTCGTGCTTTGAGATGCTTTGAACTTATACACTGTGATCTGTGGGGACCATATCGTGTTCCGTCATCTAATGGGGCACGATATTTTTTGACTTTGGTGGATGATTTTTCTAGAGCTGTTTGGGTTATTTTGTTGACGGATAAGTCTGCTGTTTATTCTATGTTTCTTAAATTCATTGCTATGGTGAAACGTCAGTTTGGGACTGATATACGTCATGTGCGGAGTGACAATGGCACTGAATTTAATTGTTTACGAGATTATTTTTCATCTCAAGGTATATTGTTTCAAACATCCTGTGTTGGGACACCTCAACAGAATGGAAGGATGGAAAGAAAACATCGACATATTTTAAATGTAGCCAGGGCATTGCGATTTCAGGGTTCTCTTTCCGTAGATTTTTGGAGGGAATGTGTTCTAGCTGCATGTTATTTGATAAATAGAACCCCTTCTATTATCTTGCATTTTAAGTCTCCTTATGAAGTTTTATATGGCTCGGCTCCTTCGTATGATCATCTACGTATTTTTGGTTGTCTGTGCTATGCGTATGATTTGAAATCCCGCCATGATAAATTTGCTAGCAGGAGCAGAAAATGTATCTTTGTTGGGTATCCACTTGATAAAAAGGGATGGAAACTGTATGATTTGGAGACTGGTGAATTTTTTGTGTCCCGTGATGTTACTTTTTATGAAAAAGAATTTTCTGGGTGTGACTCTGCTAGCGAGATGTCTTCTGCGACACGCCATATATCTGTCGAAGTGCTAGGAGACGATTTAGAGGCTTTTGGGATGGTGCCGGCTACGGTTGCTGAGGCCGAAGTGGTTGCTGGTGGCTCGGCACCGAGTAGCCAGGATGCACAGGTAGATGCAGAAGTATTGACAGAAGAGTCCGCTGGGGGTGATACGGATACTACTAATAATACAGGGGATACAGTGTTGCCAGAGGTGCCCGACGAGGTAGTATTGGGAAGAGGAATGCGAAAGAAATCACAGCCAGTGCGATTACAGGATTTTGTGACAAATGCTGTTCGAAGTAAAAGTCCCCCCTTCACCACAGTTCATCTGTTCCCGTCACTTCCTCAGGTACTTCGTATCCTCTAACACAATTTCTAAGTTATGACATATTTACTGCTGGACACAGAGATTTTCTTGCAGCTATCGCTGCAGGTGTTGAGCCTACTTCATATCGCCAGGCCTCACAAGATTCGGGCTGGCGCGCGGCTATGCAAACTGAAATACAGGCTCTAGAAAATAATGGGACATGGAGTCTTGTCGATTTGCCTCCTGGAAAGAAAGCATTAGGAAGTAGATGGGTGTACAAAATAAAGTACAAATCTGACGGAAGTGTTGAGCGCTTAAAGGCACAGCTGGTTGTGTTCGGTAATCATCAGGTTGAGGGGATCGATTATTCAGAGACATTTGCCCCAGTAGCTAAGATGCCTACAGTTCGAGCGTTCTTGGCTGTTGCAGCTGTGAAAGGCTGGACTTTGCACCAGATGGATGTGCACAATGCTTTTCTTCATGGAGATCTGACAGAAGAAGTGTATATGAAGTTGCCGTCAGGTTTTTCGCATAGTGAACCCAACAAAGTGTGTCGCCTGCGTAAGTCTCTATATGGATTGAAACAGGCACCACGTTGTTGGTTCGCTAAGCTTACTGCTTCTCTGATATCCTATGGATTTATTCAATCACATTCCGATTATTCCCTTTTTTCTTTTTTTAAGGGAAAGGTAGAGTTGCATGTTTTGATCTATGTGGATGATATGATTGTGTCTGGTAATGACACAAGTGCTTTAGATGCTTTCAAAAAGTACCTTAGTTCTTGCTTTCACATGAAGGACCTTGGTGTGTTGAAGTACTTTCTTGGCATAGAGGTGGCTCGGAGTGCGGAAGGAATTTTCTTGTGTCAAAGGAAGTATGCTTTGGACATTATTTCAGAATGCGGTTTGATGGGGTCTCGTCCTGCCGGTTTTCCCATGGAGCCCAATCACAAGCTGGCAGAATCGACTAGTCCAAGGATGGCGGATGCAGAGACTTATCGGAGGCTGGTTGGGACGTTGATTTATCTATCATTTACTCGCCCTGACTTGGCCTATGCTGTGCATATCTTGTCTCAATTCTTACAAGAGCCTCGACAAGATCATTGGCATGCTGCTTTGAGAGTTGTCAGATATCTCAAAAATGCACCAGGACAGGGTATTCTTTTGAAAGCCGATTGTGATCTCCGTCTTTCTGGTTGGTGTGATTCCGACTGGGCCAGTTGTCCTTTGACTCGCCACTCTGTTACAGGCTGGTTGGTGTTTCTGGGGGGGTCTCCTATTTCTTGGAAGACCAAGAAGCAATCAACTGTTTCCCGATCTTCCGCTGAAGCTGAATACCGATCTCTTGCTGCGCTCGTTTGTGAGTTGAAATGGTTGAAGGAGTTATTGGTGTGTTTGGGCGTTCGCCAGGAGTCTGCTATGTCGGTGTATTGTGACAGTCAGTCAGCCCTGCACCTGGCTCAGAACCCGGTATTCCATGAGCGCAGTAAGCATATTGAGGTAGATTTGCATTTTGTTTGCGATGCTATTAGAGATGGCACCGTAATAGCCTCGCATGTTCCTACTTCTTCTCAACTGGCTGACATCTTCACAAAGCCCCTTGGAAAGCAAGTGTTTGATTCTTTTCTTCCCAAGTTGGGCATTTGTGACTTACATGCTCCAACTTGAGGGGGGGTGTTAGATTATAAGATAATATTTGCAATGTAAATATGGCCCATGCCCATAAGCCCAAATGTAGACACTATATATATTGTAACAAACCCTAGCAATGAGAACAAGGCATTATTATTTTCTACATGTACTCATTGCAAGGGTAAGTCTTGCGAGCTTTGTTTTCGTTCTTTTGATTTGTTACAGTTGTAAAGGTATATCTCGCATCTTTGAGTAAGCGACTATGAGAGAGAGTTGTAATTAGATTATAGTGGATTTGTGTTATTTGATCATGTCACATGATATTTTTTATCGTAAGGATATCCACATTAATAATATGTGTTTATGTTTTTCTACTATTTCGTATCGTCGGCTGTTGGTTGGTGGATTCATGTCACGTCCTCATTTCGTAAAATCAATAATCGTCCCCAAGACGTGATGCCATGCGAACCTAAGTTGTACTCGCACAAGGCATAATCATAAAGTAATCTGAAACACAACAACAAATAGAGTATGTAGAGGAATTGAATACTTGGATAGAAGGAAACTTTGTTTTATTGATAATGAACATCATTTACAAGACTCAATTACAAAGGGTGCCATGTGGGCTTACAAACTTGACTCAAAATGAAGGCTGATGAGATAGTCGTTCTATACATTACATCCCCTTTATACAACCAAAGTATTTCAAAACACCTAGAATTAGGGAGAGCTAAGCCATTTTTCATTGGAGTAATACTAGGCCTTCAAAATGATTGATCAAGACTTCAACACACTGGCAAGGCTTCAAAAATACACGAGCATCGCCTTTAGTTCCTTGGCACGCCGCCATGGTTTGTAGTACATGTGGATGAGGGCCAATACGTCAACTTGTACTGGTGGATGACTAATTAATCCTACGATTTTATTTGTTATAGAAGTTATGTGAGCATGCAGTAATTTAATGATCTTTCTAACCATCCTAGTCAACTGCATGTAAATATTTGATATGCATAATAGAATAAACTACGTTACAATTAACCACGACAGAGTCTGCCCCTGCAGTGTAAAGGTTACCATGTTCTTCTCTGTCAATTTGATATCGTTAGCTAAAATAGTGAGTATCTGTAGAGGCCAATGGCATAACAAATTATCCTGGACATATAGATTGGTTTAGACGGAGATCCTTCAGCGTAGGTAGCAAGCCCCATTGAAAGTCTCCGAATACTCGTGGCATGCATCAAACATAGCTATCGTGTTTTCTCATATGTCGAATCGGTCCCGTGGCCCTGATATACCGTTCGAAGGAACATCGTCCTTATGCACAAGTTGTCTATAACCGTGCTATACTAAAGTTAGTTAATCAAGCATGGTCTATGAATGATAAGGAATCTTACATTATCAGTATTCTACATATTAATTTAGCATTCAAAGGCACGTTTCATATTATTCATTCATCGATTCATTCTTCGCTTAACACAGTTCTATAATAGACATAACATAAATAAGCATTTAGTAGTTTCATGATATGATAGTTCTATAGAAATATATGTAAGTAAACATGTAACAGTGCTATTATTTATAGCTATATGGAAACAAGCATACAACATTGTGTCTACGCCTCTATATCTAGCATTCATGTTATCAGTATCGTTGATTGATTCGAGAGCAAGAGGGTCAAGAAGAGAAAGGTCAATCTATTAACCGTGATTGAATGGACGAGAGAAAGAGGTCGTCTACACTATGCGTTGCCTCCGTAATCACCTACAATCGCATAAGAAAAAGATCAATACTCTTTCCTTTCTTTCAGAATTCGATACGAAGTGCGAAGTAACTCAAGCGATAAAAACCATCAAAAATATTCTCGAAAATTGTCACGCAGTTCCAAAATACTTAGGAACCCAAGACATGAGCATGTCAGCTGTATGGCTAGAATAAGTATCCCAATTTAATAGACTTATCCTAGTCATAGTACGTTGTAAAGTAAACTAAATCTACTCTGTCTCAACTATGTCTCAATCCACATATAGGTAAATAAAACAAGAATGAACGACATGTAATATAGTCGGGCGCCTATAATACACATGTTCAAGCAAACTCAAGAATAACATAAGTTTGACAAAACTAGGCTAATGAGCAAGACATAACAGGAAAGAAAATATGAAGCATGAGAAAAATGATAAACTAACACTACAAGCGATACCTGAACCCAGCAGCCAAAATTATACCATCCACCTGTTTATACTATAAGCTCAGCAACAACTAGAGAGATCACCAGGTCCTCAGAGGGACGTAACATGATACAAAATAACAAGCTACAATATGAACTGAAATAAATATAAGAAATAAACAGGATAAACTATCTATCTATGTGTATGCATATCGAAGACGACTGTGGGCCGTATAGGTAGGTAAGGGAGTAGCATTAGCGTCAACAAATACTGAAATATATACTAGCATACTTTGCCGACCGTACCGGATACTAGTTCGTGGCGACTGCCGGATATATCCATTAGTATAGCCTATAACATGGCACACTAAGGCTTATGTGTATTGTCTGTCCTATACGCCTACTAATAGTCTTCCCCTCCTATGTCCTGCACAAGTCACATTCATGACTTGGGCAATCCACATCTCTATACAAGTTGCTAACTAGACTCAATCTAATCAATATATGAACCGTCACACGACCGCTTGCACTGGTAGCTAGCCAAATGCATAAGCTCATGCCAACATAATATAATCTCACTCATAGTCCCGTGTCATGAGATGTGTCAAGTCATATAAGTTATAGGAAGTAACTTCATTGCTAATAGGAGAGTCTTCTAACCTCTAAGTCACACACATACTATCATATCGATGACACCATCTATAGCACCCAAGTTCTACTTGGACGCACACAACTAACACATCTATTTCTTTGTATAATAACAAACCAATGTATTTAAACAGTACAAGAAAAGTAGCAAGGTATCTTGCCTGGACTTTCGGCAAAGGAATAAAGTATCGGTCCGACTTCAACCTCCGTAGGCAAGTGATCACAAAATCCTAGAAAATATAAATAAACTAAATAAACATCACCATGATACTTACCATATATATACTTATCTTATTTAGACTAAACTAGTCACAAAATAGTAAACTAGTCTATACTATTTATAGGTACAATAATCTATATATGGCAACCTATTATATATTATAGACCAAAAACATATACTTTTAGTCTCTAGAAAATATCGTAATAAATACTGAATATATTTTATATAAATATCTTTTTAGAAAAATACGCTAAATCACTATATTAAAGTATCAACACCGTATGCCACATAGAAATTCAATTTGGAAGCGATAAATCATGAAAAAATATAAAAAATATTTATTCTGAAATAAATCAGAATAATTTGGGTTAAATATTTTTTTTATCTAAATTTATTAGATTTATATCAAATTTAAATCCTACGAAAGTTTGGAGTCAAAAAGAATGATTTTGAGTGGTATGTCGGTGTCCAAAAATTTGATACAAGCAAAGTGATAGCATATCAACATAAAATTGTTGCAAATATTCATGAAAAATGATTCTAGATGATAGATATGGATGTTAGATACCTTACCAAGGTTTTGTTTGAGGGGTTCGAAGTCGTCGGAAAAGTCTCTACATCGAAATTCGTCAATTCTGGACAGGTTTCGGTGTAACGGACGCCATGGCCAAACGAAATGGAATGGTGTAAGTTAGTGATTGGACATGAAATTAGAAATGTAGGACTATCCATTAAACTTAGTTTGAGGGAAAATAGATGAGAAAAACTATTTTTAACCTATTTTACAAATCACCAACCTACTGTTAAATTTTAGAGCAAAACGACGAGTTTTTGGTGTCTTCAAAGGCTTGGCTCTCTCTCCGAAAGCGACATGGTGCTCCCAAGAGTTACTAGGATAGTGGAGGAAGTCGAGAGGGATGTGAGAGAGGTGGTGGATGGCTTGGAAGTTGACGAATTGGGGGTTGGAAGGTGGCGGCCTATGGTTTGATGGTTAGCGGCCAAAGAGAGAGGGTAGTCGTGTTTTGTAGTGGAGAGGGAAAAGTGGGTGGCCAAGTGGGGTTGTACTTATAAAGATTTGATCCTCAAGGAATTTTAGAAATATAGGTTTTGGTTTGAAAAGATTTGGAGTTTCCAATCAATCAATTTAAATTGAAGTAGGAAAGGATTTCTATATATGAATAAGATGTTTGACTTTGGTCAAAGTAGTAGAGATTTGAGCACATGATTGCTCTTAAATTAATTTAATAGTGTTCTTTCATAAGTTGGCATCCTAGAGTGGTGTCCACTAAGTTAGGTTGGCTAGGATTAAGTCCCAGAATTATTTCCAAGAGAAATAAACACCGAAATGACTAGAAACGGGTCTTATGTGCCATTTGAAAATAAGTATCACATTGGAACTCAATTGAGTGGAAGACCATAGGCACGTGTGTAGTAGGCTCGAAATAGGTCGAAATCATATATTGGATTGTTTAGTTTGGATCGATACGAGTCCCGAAATTAAGTTGGAAATACGATAAGTTTTACGGTAGATAACCTTTTGGCCTAAATTGGCCCAAAAGTTGTACGACAAAAATAGAATACAATAGAACATATTTGAGTGGGACATGATATACCAAATCTAAGGTAAGCTTGTCTAGATGAAAACTCATGCATGAAGTTTCTAGATATTGACATTTCTTGTACTTCAAAAATCAAAGCTACTGAAAATTATATATTATAATCATAAATAATAGTAGAAAAATATCTATTAATAACTATATTAAATAAAATAGTAAAAATAAATTAAAAATAACTCTAAAAAATTTGGGGGCTTACAAAAATGCATTCATAAAACCAACGCGAAACGGGACGACTTAAAAAATAAAGTAGCGGAGCGGTCTCTCACGACTCAGCCGCAGAGTCCTTCCTCGAGATGCAACCCGCTGAATATGGTACCTGATTCTGAAAGAACCAATCCATAACGAGGAAAGCATCTGTCCCGATCAATCGATACCGGCAATATTTCTTAACCGCATTCTCCGTGAACGAGGAACATGACACGATGTTGGGATAGGACACTATATTATAACCAACTAAGATAAAGTTTTGTGCTCGGAACTTAAGAATATAACCTACTACTAAGAAAACAATGAAAGAAACTTATCCTTCATTTCAGACTCAAGTTCCCAGTTTGACTCCTTGACTGAGTAGTTCCTCCAGAGTATACGAATGAAAGGGATCGCACGATTCTGAAGTAATTTATCTTTGTGTTCCAAGACTTGGACATGTTCTTTAACATATGACAAGTTGCCTTTAGGTTTAGCTGACCAAAATCTACCACATGGCTCAGATCGTGCATGTACTTTCGCAACTACGAGACGTAGAAGACATCGTACACATCTGACAATGTTTGCAGGAACATGATTTAATAAGCTATTGAGGCGACTCGCTTGAGTATTTTGAAGTGACCGACAAATTTCGAACACAGCTTGCCTTTTGCTCTAAATCTGATTACTTCTCGTATCGATACTACCTTCAGAAATAAGTGGTTACCCTCCATAAACTTGAAAGGTCGTCGATGGGTGTCGGCATGACTCTTTTGTCGACTCTGGGCCACCTTTAATCTCTTTCGTATCAGCCTAACTTTCTGCACGGTCTGCTCTACCAGCTCCAGAACAAGAATGTGTCGCTCTATGGCTTCATCCCTTCAAATGGGTGATCTGCACTTTCTCCAAACAAATGTTCAAACGATACCATCTGAATGTTGGACTGGTAGCTTTTGTTGTATGCAAATTCTGCTAGCGGTAGATGAGCGTCCTAGCTAGCTAAACTTTGTTAGCTCCTGACCTAAAGATTTTAATTTTTTAAGTTAATAATCTAATTACGTGTTTGATAAATAAAGACGTAATTTAGTTATGAGATATATAAACAATTAGTTAAATAAATAAAAAAACCTTATAATAATTGATAAGTGGGGGAAACATGTGTATATAAAATAAAATGAATAATAAATAATAAAATGCAAAATATATAAGTATATTAAGGAGATAAATCAATTCTATATACCTATTAAAAAATTACAATAATATTATGGATTAGGTTTATATATATATATATATATATATATATATATATATATATATATATATATATATATATATATATTTTTTTTTTTTTTTTTTTTTTTTTGAGACGGTCCTTTCTCCAAGTCGGACCGTGACTATATATAAGCCACCCAGCCGTCCGAGGGAGGATTCGAACCTAAGACCTGTGCTTGGGCGGCACCCGCACTGCCACTAATATATATATATATATATATATATATATATATATATATATATATATATATATATATATATATATATATATATATAAAGAGAGAAAGAGGAGCCTCTCTCCAGCCTAGTTCCCTCTAGCGCCTATGTGGCCACCGGAGGCGTCCAATCCCCAGCACCCACCAGCCCTTCCGATGTTGCATCTGTTGGAGTGGGTGGGGTTCCCAACCTATGTGGAGAAAGCCCCGGAGTGCGACGAGCGCCGTTCGTGTGTCGAAGAAGCTCGGAAAGTAGACGTGGAGCTGCTGCTGTTGCTGCTGGAGCTGCTGGAAGCAGGGGATCCGAGTTCGGGCCGAACTCGGTCCCATGGCGAGTTCGGGCCGAACTCGGTCTGGCCGTTCCAGGGTTTGGCCAGTAGGTGCTGGTTACCCCACACAGAGTTCTGGCCGAACTCTGTGTGTCGGGGGGCTGAAGCGGATTTCAGGATGAGTTTTCATCATTGGATTTAATCCAACGGTCCAGGTTGGTTGCGGGATTAGGGAGATATATTGAGTTTTTTCAACCCTAATTAATAATCGCATTACCGCATTGGACAATACAAGTTTGAGAGAGAAGGAGGCAAGAGTGCCATTGCAACTTCGGAGAAGAAGACGGAGGATCGAAGGTCGTTTTCGAAGGAGATCGTGTTTCGGGTAATCTCTACTCGTCGTTCTCGTTCTTCGTAGCCTTGTGATCATTGTTCTTGTCTCTGAGTGTTGTGGGGATCCGATTTGGATCGGGAGGAGTTTGTAGAGGGTGTAATTCTTCTATTCCATTAGTGGAGGCTTCTCAGGGTTGGACTCCGATCGTCCCGTGGTTTTTTCTGCAAGGGTTTCCACGTCAAAAATTCTCTGTGTCTGCGTGGTTGTTTTTGTGTGCTTGTTTTTGGGTTCGTGCGTTGTTTGCTCGGTCCTCTCGCAGGTACTCTCCGGTTTGGGGAAAGGTTTCCGCGCTTCTTTCCCAACAGAGTGGTATCAGAGCTTTGGGTTCAAAGGGTGTCAGGAGTTGACAGAGGAACCAGAGAGGAGAGATGGACACGAAGCCGGTGCGCATGGTGAACCTTAATGGCACAAACTATCATTATTGGCGGAGCAAGATGAAGGATTTGCTATTTGTCAAGAAGCTGCATCTACCTGTGTTTGCATCTGAGAGGTCCAGTGATAAATCCGAAGAGGACTGGAAGTTCGAGCACATACAGGTGTGTGGGTACATACGGCAGTTTGTTGATGAGAACGTGTACAACCACGTTGCCAATATTGAGCACACGAAGACGTTGTGGGATAAGCTGGAATCCTTGTATGCGAAGAAGACCGGGGTAAACAAGTTGTTCCTGATCCGAACGATGATGGGTCTGCGGTACAAGGATGGGGCGTCTATTACGGATCACTTGAGTGATTTCCAGGGCGTGGTTGACCAGCTATCTTCTATGGGAGTCAAGTTCGACGACGAAGTTCAGGGACTGTGGCTGCTGTGTACCTTGCCAGACTCGTGGGAGACCGTACGAGTATCTATGATCGCTTCTGCTCCAGAGGGCGTGGTCAGTCTGGAGTTTGCCAAGAGCGGGGTGTTGAATGAAGAGATGCAGAGACGTTCTCAGGGCACTTCATCCACATCCCACCACTCAGAGGCACTTGTTTCAGAGAGCCACGGAAGGGGCAAAAGCAGGGGTCCAGGTGGTGGCAGAGACAAGAGCAGGGGGAAGTCCAAGGGTCGTTACGAGGACTCAGAGTGTTATCATTGCGATAAGAAGGGCCATATCAAGCGGAATTGTTTCGCTTGGAAGAAGGAGAAGAAGGACGACAAGGGGAAGCAAGAAGAGAACACTACAGCGGCGGCCTCAGTACATGGAGGCGATGTGATCGTCGTAGGTGATGAGGTCATTACTAACCTCGCCTGCGATGACAATTCTTGGCTGGTGGACTCAGGGGCTTCAGCACATGTATCTCACAATAGGGCACTGTTTGCCACTTACATGACAGGCGACTGTGGCGTGTTGAAAATGGGCAACGGAGATGTGTCAAAGGCGGTTGCCATTGGAGATGTGCATTTAAGAACGAAGACGGGTGCGGTTCTTGTTCTCAAGGATGTTCGTCATGTCCCTGATATCCGTTTCAACCTGGTGTCGGTTGGAAGGTTGGATGACGAGGGATTCTTCAGTCTCTTCGGGAATAGTCAGTGGAAGCTTTCCAGAGGTTCGATGGTGATTGCCAGAGAAAGCAAGAAGTCCGGTCTCTACTATATGGAGGGGAGCGCAGAGGGGGCACAGGAGGTGAACGCAGTCAGTGATGCGTCTACCGAGTTGTGGCACAGGCGGCTCGGCCATATCAGCGAGAAGGGGATGAGCTACTTGGTGAACATGAAAGTGATTCCGGGGCTCAAGTCTACAAAGTTGGAGAAATGCACGCACTGTTTGGCTGGAAAGCAAAATAGGGTGTCTTTCCAGAGTCACCCAAGTTCGAGGAAGCCGGCGTTGCTTGAGTTGATTCACTCGGATGTCTGCGGTCCTATGAAGGTAAAATCTCTTGGTGGTGCTTCTTACTTTGTGACTTTTATTGATGACTGTTCCAGGAAGGTTTGGGTCTATGCCTTAAAGACCAAGGATCAGGTGCTGCCTACTTTCAAGGAGTTTCAGGCCTCCGTTGAAAGGAAGACGGGCAAGAAGTTGTTGTGTGTTCGGTCCGACAATGGCGGCGAATACATCGGTCCCTTTGATGCGTATTGCAGAGAGCAAGGGATACGACACCAGAAGACTCCGCCAAAGACACCTCAGCTCAATGGTGTAGCGGAGCGCATGAACAGGACACTGATGGAGAGGGTGCGGTGTTTGCTGTCAGAAGCAAACTTGCCGGGCAGTTATTGGGGTGAGGCTCTTCTCACAGCTGCTTATATTATTAATTTGTCTCCTAGTGCTCCTTTGCAGGGTGATGTGCCTGACAAAGTATGGTACGGCAAGGAGCCGTCATACAGTCACCTGCGGGCGTTTGGTTGTAAAGCTTTCGTGCATGTACCGAAGGACGAGAGGACCAAACTTGAGCCGAAGACGAGGCGATGCGTCTTTGTCGGCTATGGTCGGGATGAGTTTGGCTATAGACTCTACGACCCAGTGGAAGGAAAGCTCTACAGAAGCAGGGACGTGGTGTTCGTCGAGGATCAGACCATGACCAACACTCAGGATTCCGAGACGCCTTTTGAGGCTGAGGAATTGCCTGAGTTAGAGTCATTTTGCTTCGAGCAGTTTCCAGAGGACATCGCAGAGGATCCAGTTATGGAGGAGCCGGTACATGGAGTTGCTCCCAACCTTGATCATCAGTCTGCTGATGGTGGTCAGGGTGTCCCTCAGGAGGATGAGCATGCCGGAGAGGTAGTTCCTGAAGGGGAGGAGGCTGTCGGTATACAGCCAGCACCAGTGGCTCCACTGAGAAGGAGCAACAGGGATCGTCGACCATCTACGAGATACTCGCCGGATGAGTATGTGCTACTGACTGACGGGGGAGAGCCCGAAAGTTTCGCAGAGGCTATGGAAGACGAACACAGGCAGGAGTGGATGGTGGCTATGCAGGAGGAGATGAGTTCCTTGCACACCAATTCTACTTATGATCTGGTGCGGTTGCCAAAGGGCAAGAAGGCTTTGAAGAATCGATGGGTGTTCAGAGTGAAGCAGACGGATGATGCTACTCGCCCTCGATACAAAGCGAGGCTGGTAGTCAAGGGCTACGGTCAGCGGAAAGGCGTGGATTATGATAAAATCTTTTCGTCTGTCGTCAAGCATTCGTCTATTCGGGTGGTGCTAGCATTAGCAGCCAGTTTCGACTTGGAGGTCGAGCAGATGGACGTGAAGACGGCGTTCCTCCACGGTGATCTTGAGAAGGAGTTGTACATGGAGCAGCCGGAGGGATTCTGTGAGAAGGGCAAGTCATATTTGGTCTGCCGGTTGAGGAAGAGCTTGTATGGTCTGAAGCAGGCTCCGAGGCAGTGGTACAGGAAGTTCGAGTCGTTTATGGGGGAGCATGGTTATGCACGGACGACGTCGGACCATTGTGCATTTGTGAGGTATTTTGCCGATGATGATTTTATCATCTTATTGCTCTATATTGATGATATGCTATTAGTGGGTCGGAATGCCACTAGGATAGCGGAGTTGAAGCGCCAACTGGGCGCGGCCTTCTCTATGAAGGATTTGGGCACAGCGAAGACTATTCTTGGGATGGAGATCAGCCGAGAGAGAGAGTCCAAGCTGCTATACTTGTCCCAAAAGAAGTACATTCATCGGGTACTTCAGCGTTTCGGGATGGACGGGTCGAAGAAAGTGAGTTCCCCCCTCGCGGCTCATTTTAAGTTCACTGAGGAGCAGTGTCCATCTACCGAGGACGAAAAGGAAGATATGGAGCGGGTTCCATATGCTTCAGCTGTGGGAAGCCTTATGTATGCCATGGTGTGTACGAGGCCAGATATTGCTCATGCAGTTGGTACGGTTAGCAGGTATCTTTCGAATCCTGGAAGGATACACTGGAGTGCGGTCAAGTGGATTCTACAATATCTTCAGGGCACTGCTGGTTGGAGACTTTCCTTTGGTGGTGACGAGCCGAAGCTGGTTGGGTATACCGACGCTGATATGGCTGGAGATGTAGACACGAGGCGATCGACTTCAGGCTACGTGATGATGTTTGCGGGAGGAGCAGTGTCGTGGCAGTCGCGGTTGCAGAAGTGTGTTGCCTTGTCGACGACGGAGGCGGAATACATTGCGGCGACGGAGGCTTGCAAGGAGCTGTTATGGATGAAGAAGCTGTTGCAGGAAATGGGACTGAAGCAAGAACAGTACACTTTGCTTTGCGACAGTCAGAGTGCTATCCATCTTGTGAAGAATCAGACGTTTCATAGCCGGTCCAAGCACATCGAGACTCGGTATCATTGGATACGGGATGTGGTTGAGAAGAAGGACGCGGAGCTTGAGAAGGTGCATACAGATGACAACGGAGCTGATATGTTCACGAAGATTCTACCAAGGGGAAAGTTTGAGTACTGCAGACAGATCGTCGGGATGACGACGTCCTCCCCATAGTTGTGAAGGGGGAGATTTGTTGGAGTGGGTGGGGTTCCCAACCTATGTGGAGAAAGCCCCGGAGTGCGACGAGCGCCGTTCGTGTGTCGAAGAAGCTCGGGAAGTAGACGTGGAGCTGCTGCTGTTGCTGCTGGAGCTGCTGGAAGCAGGGGATCCGAGTTCGGGCCGAACTCGGTCCCATGGCGAGTTCGGGCCGAACTCGGTCTGGCCGTTCCAGGGTTTGGCCAGTAGGTGCTGGTTGCCCCACACAGAGTTCTGGCCGAACTCTGTGTGTCGGGGGGCTGAAGCGGATTTCAGGATGAGTTTTTATCATTGGATTTAATCCAACGGTCCAGGTTGGTTGCGGGATTAGGGAGATATATTGAGTTTTCTCAACCCTAATTAATAATCGCATTACCGCATTGGACAATACAAGTTTGAGAGAGAAGGAGGCAAGAGTGCCATTGCAACTTCGGAGAAGAAGACGGAGGATCGAAGGTCGTTTTCGAAGGAGATCGTGTTTCGGGTAATCTCTACTCGTCGTTCTCGTTCTTCGTAGCCTTGTGATCATTGTTCTTGTCTCTGAGTGTTGTGGGGATCCGATTTGGATCGGGAGGAGTTTGTAGAGGGTGTAATTCTTCTATTCCATTAGTGGAGGCTTCTCAGGGTTGGACTCCGATCGTCCCGTGGTTTTTCCCGCAAGGGTTTCCACGTCAAAAATTCTCTGTGTCTGCGTGGTTGTTTTTGTGTGCTTGTTTTTGGGTTCGTGCGTTGTTTGCTCGGTCCTCTCGCAGGTACTCTCGCAGGATCTCCTTCGAAAACGACCTTCGGACTTCCCCCTGCGAGAGCGCCTATGTGGCCACCGGAGGCGTCCAATCCCCAGCACCCACCAGCCCTTCCGATGTTGCATCATCTGAGATCAGTGGTGCCATCCTCTTCACCATGTCGTCGTCTCGACTCCGCATATAAACCCCCACCTAGCTTACTGGCTGAGCCCGTCGACGAGGCAACATTGCCACCATGGCTCTGCATCTGCCGTTGGTCGCGACACTATTCAAGCGACCGACCAGTCTTTGAACTACAGATACGCCATCGACCGTGTGACCGATGGAGTTGCCGGCAAGCCACCAGACTTCGTCGACCCTTGCGTGCTGCACCATCCCCGTTGAAAGACAAAACTCACTGCCGACTGCACACCATTGCTGAGCAGCTCTAGGAAAAAGACCTCTCGAGCAACCATGGCCATGAGCTGCACATTTCCATGCTACCGAGATTGAAGCCGAGCTGATGTCGCATTATTCTACGTGGATGCTGCAAACATACACGCCAGACCAGCGCACCCATCGACCATTGCTGCCCTTGTCACCATTATTCATCAACTACACTACCATTATAGTAACCGTATCTTCAACAAGTGTCAAAACATGAGCAGCCTCATCGTTGCACAATTGGAGTCTCACCGAGACGACTTTTGTTAGCCCAATGATTATCATATTTTTGAATATGGCTAATCAATTAAGTTTAACATTATGATATCACTAATAGTCATAAAATCACTATATTGTTAGCATTGTTCTAATGTGCATACCTACTACTATGCATATATATATTTTTTTCTAACATGTTTTGCAGATAAGAAGTAAGCAAGATCGAACGTGGACTTTTGCTATAAAGAATTCATGATGGGCCAAAGACGACGTTATAGCAGAAGATATCTCTGAACCGTCCAATGATATCTCCGAGGCCTTATACTCGGGGGTTCCACTGATCCGGTATTCAGATTTCTAGATCTTTTTTATCTTTGGACGATTACCATTAGAAAAAAAAAGTCATGATTCAAGAAGCATGTAGCCTACAGATGTCTTTATATTTTCTTCTGTATTTTATATTTTATTTGAGTCCAGGACTTATGTAAGTCGTAGTCATACTTGGCAACTAGAGTACTCAAGTCCACTAAAAAACAACCTACCTAAACCCATTAATCAAGTCAGGCCTAAACCCTACACCTAACCAAATCTAAATAGCCTAAAAACCCAAAACCAAATAGCCCAACTTTCAAGACAGATGCCGACTGAATTCGGGACGAACTCGGATCGGACTCGGTCAGCCTGATTTGGTCTTCCTATAAACTTGGTCTTCTACTAGACCAGTGGCTCAACATTCGAATTATGAGCGTTGGAGATCGAACTTAGACCAAACTCGGTCCCCTTAGCACCCTAGAAATAGAGCTGTAATTCTTCATTCTAAATTCATCAATTCACAATAAATCATCTTATCTATTCTGACCTTTAAACCTTCCTATCACCAAGAAGCCAATTCCCAGCCTTCTAGTTGTAACATCCGTTAATCGATTTCTTGAGTTTTTTTGTTTTTGAAATTTTTGTATTTTGTTCCCTGATTTTTCTGGATCTTTGAAATCGTGAATACGAAATATTTTCAACCTTAATTGATATATGTCATTGTTTGTCATTGGTTGTGTAAAAACTTTTGTGAGATGTTACGCTAATTGAATTTCCGTCCACTTTAAGAAAATCTACAAGTTATATATATATTTTTATATGGAGAAAAATAATTATAAAGATTTGATTCTTAATAGATATATTTATTTACTAATTATCTAGTTTAATGTTTTGACAAATAAATGGTTATTCGTTATCCCTTGCGATCGGGTTAGGACCAATATCAATTCTAACGTTAGCCTACCAAGCCTAGGCTTGGATTGTGGGCTACGGCTTCGATGGGCTTTAGCTAAATTGCAATTAGCAAATAATAATTTATTGGTTCGTTAAACGTCCATTTTTAGCCAATGATTAAATTAACTAGAAATAATATCTTATTTATAAATAGCCAAAATATTTAGAAGTAATTAACTAATAATTAACAAATAGCTAAATTGTTAGATGTTAGCAGTTAGTAGTTAAGTTAGTGTTATTTTTTCCACTAGTATTCCCAATTCTATTATATTCGGGTTCACTTTCCATCCTATAAAGGGACCCCTTTCCCAATATTTTTACACCCAATCCCAAAAACCTAAAAATTTCCTACAATTACATTCTAATCAGCCGCCACCCTCCCCTCTATAGTTTTCCACAGCATCACGACCAACCTAGCTCCTTTTTCTGACCTCTCCGAACCACCACTGCCACCACCATCAGCATCATAACCACCAGCGCCAACACGCATTATATATCACCACCACGCAGCACCTCCCATCTTCCCCAACCACAATGTAGCCCACGCCACCTCCATCGATCCCCTCCCCATCGACAATCTCGCCACCACCAAAAACAACCGTGACCATCACCTGGGCGCCGGCCCCACCACACCAAGACACACATTGAGAGAGGAAGAGAGAGACCTGCCACCACCGGCATCATCCTTCGCCTGCCGCCGACCTTGCGGCCGAACCTGCCATGGCTGACCTCCTCCCTCCACTCAGCGACCGCCGCCCGCAGGCGCTGCTCCGCCGCCCACATCCACAGGGGCGCGTCCTCCCCGAACCTCGCCCGCCGGCGAGACCCAAACCCCGACCCAGCGCCATGCCCTAACTCCGCGCTAGGGACCCAAAGTGAGCCCCTCTCCTCTTTCGAATTGATCCCCTCCCCATCGTTTTTATTTGGTTCGAAATTGGGGCAAGTCCAATGTTAGATGCAGAGAGAGTGAGAACCTCTTCTGAATATAATGGAGATGGAATGCCCATTTTCCCAATTTTTTTAGCAGTAACTTATTTCTTATGATGAATTATGTTATTAATATATTGGGTTTTAAAAAGAGGGTTTGGTCTTGAAATGTTTGTTACTGCTCTCTTTCTCTCTCTCATTTGATTTGTGTGCTGAGTTGGTGAGCTCACATTATATGACCCCCTTTAATATTTTAATTTGGGATTACATAAAGAAAGTATGGGCCAGCAGCATAAACCACCCCTTTTAATGATATGGGTTAACTATTTTAATACTTATTATTCTTATAATTTTGTATGATTTGAGTAGTTAAATTTAAGTATAGGTTTTGGGCTGATTGTACAAATATGTTATATATAGATAATGGGTGTAATTTAATTAATATTGTAATTAGTATTTTGATAAAATAATATTTTAGTTAGTAAATGTTGTTGGACAGTTGTTAATATTTTAGCTAGTAATATTTTACCCTGGGGAGCACCAACATTGCTACAAGATCAACCCGAAGGAAGCTGCAGAGTTGAAGGCCCAGATTGATGAGTTGGAATGCAAGGGTTTTATTCGATCCAGTGCTTCACCTTGGGGAGCACCGGTACTCTTCGTGCCGAAGAAGGATGGGACTGTTAGGATGTGTATCGATTACCGTGCACTCAATAACATCACCATCAAGAATAAATACCCGTTGCCGTGGATTGATGAGCTGTTTGATCAGCTGAGTGGGGCGAAGGTCTTTTCCAAAATTGACCTTCGGTCGGAATATCATCAGATGAAGGTTCGGGAGCAGGATATTCCGAAGACAGCTTTCAATACCCATTACGGCCAATATAAATTTTTGGTGATGACGTTCGGACTTACCAATACCCCAGCAGTGTTTATGAACTTGATGAATAAAGTTTTTTCCAAGTATTTGGACAAGTTTGTCGTAGTTTTCATTGACGACATCTTGATCTATTCGAAGACCGAGGAGGAGCATGTGGAGCACCTACAGATTGTTTTGGAGATTCTGCGGAAGGAGAAGTTGTACGGGAAGCTCTCGAAGTACGAGTTCTTCTTGGATAGAGTGGAGTTCTTGGGGCATATGGTGACTGGAGAGGGAATTTCTGTAGATCCCAAGAAGATTGAAGCTGTGGAAGCATGGGCACCTCCCAAGTCGGTAGTAGAGATTCGTAGTTTTTCGGGGCTAGCAGGATACTACTGAAAGTTTGTGAAAGATTTTGCCAAGATAGCAGAGCCAATGATGAAGCTTACACGGAAGGACGAGGAGTTCATCTGGAGCGACGCCTGCCAGTCAGCATTTGAAGAATTGAAGAGAAGACTCACTACAGCACCAGTTTTAGCTTTGCCATCCGGATCTGGAGGATTCGTCATCTACAATGATGCATCGGGGAAAGGCTTGGAATGTGTGCTTGAGAAAAACAAGAGAGTTATTGCTTATGCTTCTAGACAGTTGAGGCCTCATGAGAAGAATTATCCTACATATGACTTGGAGCTTGCAGCAGTCATTTTTGCCTTGAAACTGTGGAAACACTACTTGTATGGAGAGAGAGAGTGGACATCTTCACGGACCATAAAAGCCTGAAGTATGTTTTCACTCAGAAGGAACTGAATATGAGGTAGCTAAGATGGCTGGAACTCATGAAGGATTTTGACATCAATCTGCAATACCATCCTGGGAAGGCAAATGTGGTAGCAGATGCTCCCAGTCGATATCTTGTTGCTATGTTTCTCACTATGGACTGACATCTTCTAGAGGATCTTGAGAGCCTTGGGATCGAGATTGTTCTTCCGGGAGTTGGAGGGCAGCTGATGCACATGCAGATACAGTCAGGAATGATAGAGAAGATCAAGGAGGCCCAGTTTCTAGATGAGGGACTCCGATGTCTCAGAGGCCAGGCAGAGGCATGATTGCTCGACGATTTCACTATTGCATATGATGGATCCCTGAGGCACGAAAACCAGTTGTGTGTGTCCAAGGATTTGCGGGAAGAGGTTATGCAGGAGGCCCACTAGTCGCAGTATTCGATTCATCCTGGATCTACCAAGATGTATAAGGATCTGCGGGAGTATGTTTGGTGGTATGGGATGAAGCGGGAGGTTGCCAGATTTGTTTCCAGATGCCTTGTGTGCCAGCAAGTCAAGGTGGAGCGCCAAAGACCAGCAGGATTACTCCAGCCTTTACCTATTCCGGAGTGGAAGTGGGAACACATAACCATGGATTTTGTCTCTGGTTTACCGTGTACACCCAGTGGCAAGGATGCTATTTGGGTTATCGTGGACAGACTGACAAAATTAGCTCACTTCATTCCGTTCAAGGTAGGACTATCGACCGAGAAGCTTGCAGACCTCTACATGCGACAGATTGTACGGATTCACGGAGTACCGGTGAGCATCATTTCAGACAGGGACAGCCGCTTCATAACACACTTCTGAAGGAGTCTACAGCTGAGCTTGGGTTCACAGTTGAAGTTCAGCACCGCCTTTCACCCTCAGACATACGGGCAGTCCGAGAGGACCATTCAGACACTGGAGGATATGCTGCGGGTTTGCGCACTCGACTTCGGCGGTTCGTGGGAGGATCACTTGCATCTTGTAGAGTTTGCCTGTAACAACAGTTATCAGGCTAGCATCTAGATGATACCGTTTGAGGTGCTATATGGACGGAGATGTCACACACCTTTATCTTGGGACGGCATTGGCGAAAGGGCTTTGCTTGGGCCAGAGATGGTGGTAGATTCGGCCGAGAAGATCAGACTGATCATAGAGCGTCTCAGAGTTGCACATGATCGACAGAAGCACTGGACGGACAGCAGCAGACGACCACTGGAGTTCGCAGTTGGAGATAGGGTATTCCTGAAGATCTCACCAACCAGAGGCATCATTAGTTTTAGCATAGGCGGGAAGCTTAGCCCCAGATATATCAGGCCATTCGACGTGACAGCACGGATTGGCGAGGTGGCGTATCGACTAGCGCTTCCTGCTAGCTTGGAGGGAGTGCATTATGTCTTTCACGTGTCCCAGCTTCGATGCTACATTCCAGATTCGAGCCATGTGGTGGACTACTCAGAGCGAGAGGTAGGTCCGAGCTTGACTTACGATGAGAAGCCGGTGGAGATCCTTGATCGAAAGGAGAAGCAACTGCTGAATCAGACTATTCCACTGGTTCGAGTCATGTGGAGACATCATTCTCCGGGAGAGTCCACGTGGGAGCGCGAGGACGAGATGCGGGAGCGATATCCCAGTTTGTTTGCTTGATTGTATTGTTTGTTTTGAGAATGTTAAATACATGACTTGTGTTTAAAACATTCCTTAGTTGTGTTCTCACTTTTGAGATTTTATTTTTGTTCTTCAATTTCGGGGACGAAATTATTTTTAGGGGGGGGGAAAGATTTGTCACTCTACTTTTTCAGTATTTTCCTAAATTCTAAATTTATTTCTGGTCAATGGTTAATTTTAATTAATTTTTCAAATACTAAGTTTATATCTATTTTGGAGGAAATTGAAATAAGAGCAGGATTTCAAAATTTAAAAAATTGTTATAACCAACAATTGGTGGTCCCCACCTTTTCTAACTGAATTTGGAGATTTATGCAAAATGCGAAAAAGGGCAGGATTTATGTGTTAAATGACCAATTGGTGGATGGGGGTTTTTTCCTTAAATGTCTTTTCTATTTATTTTCTTTTGGAGAGAGAGATTCATTAGTTCACTCAACTGAACTAATATCTTGCGCTCTCTCTCTCTCTCCTTTTCATTCCTGAATTCCGAAGAGCTACCTAATTCTCTCGGTCGGCGGCAGACTGATGGCAGCGGCGGCCGACGATTTCCTCCTTTGGTGGTCAGTCGGTAGTAGCCGAAGTTGAGTGCGGGTCATTTCTCTCCATAGCACAGGGCGCAAGCGGATTACTCGGGAGATCTGTGTTCTAGCTCGTCAACGACGAAGAGGTGAGCGTAATTTGGTGAATCTTCCACTATTCTTCCTTAGATCATCGGGATCTTGAGTTTGTTCAATTTGAACTCTGTCCAGTTTTGATCGAAGTTTTTCGTTCATTTGTTCAGTTTTCTTTTGAGATCCGCGGAGGCTCGGTGGGTCATTTAAGATCGAGAAGAGTGGATCAGTGAGTATAACTTGTTGATTGGTTGATCTATGAATTTCTTAAGCGGTTGTTTAAATTCTTGGTGAATTTTCGAACGAACAGATCGTACATCGGTCGAGTTTGGGAGTTTTGGTTCTGAGATTTTTCTGATCTGTTTCGTTGAAGCTGGTAAGTGATCTTCTCTAGCGGTTGTTCGATTTTAATTTTCTATGTGTTGTTGGCACGTTTTGTGTTGAATTTCTTCGGGCATTCGAACATGCAGATGATTGATTAACCGTTCGGATCGATCAGTGGTTCTAGTTGGATCGGACGCGTCTATTCTGTGTCCTTTTGATCGGATCTTCTTCAGGTAATTTTCCGCTTAGATTTTGTTTATGCAATATTTACTGGTAGTTTTGATCAATTGTATCTGTGTTCGTTTCATGTATCGTGTTCGTGTCTGGATTGATGTCGATTCGTGTTCGAGTTGGGTGCGTATCCGAGGTTGGATTGAAGTTGCAGTTGTGTTGGCTCGTGTTGACTTTAGCTCGTGTCCAGTTCTGGATTGGTGTCCGAATTTGGTTGTCGTGTTTGAAGAGTCGCCTGAGACCGGAACGTTGCAGTAGCTCAAGAGAATGGGAACCATGGTCTTACCCGACCTCTGCTTGGTGTCGTTCGTGTCCCTTGCAGTAAGCCAGCAAATGGTGTATAGCATTTGACAGGATCGGGATTTGGTATGACATTTCTTTTGATTTTGGTTTTTGTATATTTTGTATAAAATTTTCTTTGGGGGTTTCTGTGAATATTGTCGGTGTTATGCTCTGTTTCTCCTTTCTAAAAGCTGGAATGATCTGTCATAGAGTTCTAATGAAGGTTTGGTTTGGAATTGGTATCTTGTGTGCGGTAAGTTTGGGTTTTGAGCATAATTTTCGAACTGCTATTTTGAATCCATTTTTACTTGAATGTTATTGTTGAGAACTAATAAGGGATTTAGTCCCATATTGGAAAATGTAATATGAAGAGGAGCTAGACTCCTTATAAGTAGTTGAGTAGCCCATTAATAAAATACAACAACAACAATTATTCTCCACATGGTATCAGAGCCATAATAATAATAAAAAAATTTCTCCCCTTTCGACCCCCCCCCTCTGCCGCCCTAACTCTAACCCTAACCGCCCACTCCCTGCCGACCACCCCCCCAGCCCCGCCCGACGCCCACCCTACCGTTCCCCACCCCCTGCCGACCCCCACCCATCCCTGCCGCCTACTCCCTGTCGCCCTACCCCTTGCCGACCCCCCCGCCCTGCCCGACGCCCCCCCTGCCGTTCCCCACCCGCTGTCGACCCCCACCCCCACCCGCTGCTAACCCCCCCGACGCCAACGCCAACCCCCTTCCCTCCCGACGCCGACCTACCTGCTGCTATAAACCCCCCTTTTTTTCAGTAAAAAAAGAAAAAAAAAGAAAAAAAAAGAGAACCATAATTTGTGTGAGTGATTATGTGGGCGATTATTCGAAGACGGATGGCTGTCAAATGCTTTATTTGCACCTTCTGTTCCTAGATTACGCCATCCGGAACAACAAATGTTTTATTTGTTTTCCGTTCTCGATCTGCAAATTAGGATCTCCATGCGCGCGCCGGTGTTGGCCATGTTAAACGCGCATTCGTAAGGTCTCTGTTGACGACTTTACACGAAGACGACGACGACGACGAAGCCGACGAAAACGACGACGACGACGAAGCCGACGAAGCCGTCGACGACGACGAATCACAGTTGAAGACGCCATGGATTCGATCAGTGGTAAACTGACAGCAGACGAGATGAAGGCCTTGGTTGATGATATTTTATCAAAGAGATTAACCGAGGCGACCCCACGTGTGATCCATACTGATGTGGATCCGTCACCATACAAAATGGGGAAGCTGGACAAGCTGGAGACGAAGTTGGAAGGAACGTCCAATTACTTGAAATGGTCACGACAGGCTATGCGGACGCTGAAGGGCCGTGGCTTGTTTGGCTACGTCAATGGCTAAACCAAGGCGCCAGATGATCCCTCCTCAAAGGAGTTTGCTATTTGGGAGATTGTCAACAATGTTGTGGCTGGAAGGTTGACGGCTTCCTTGACCGACCAGGTGTCGGGCAATGTCGAGGTGATGGAGGCTGCTGCTGATATATGGCAGACGTTGAAGGATATGTACTCAGGCTCGGGCAATCCTATGCGGGTCTTCCAACTGCAGGATGAACTTGATAGGGTGGCCCAGGACGACCGCACCATCTCTGAGTATGCAGCACTGTTAAAGAAGTACTGGTCTGATCTGGATCACTATGATCCTCTTGGGATGGAAGATGCCCAGGTCGAACCAGCATTTGCGAAACAATTTCAAAAGTTCTTGGATTATATTTCGCGTCAACGGATGATGAAGTTTTTGAAGGGTCTTAACCCTGTGTTTGAGCATAGAAGGAATGTCCTCCTAGCACAGCCCATGCTTCCAACCTTAGAAGATGCTATAGCTGCTATGGCACAAGAAGAGGCTCGCTTAAAGTTGATGCCCAACAAGGGCTCTTTCCAGGGGGAGGAAGCTGCTGTTGACAAGTCTGCGCTTGCCGCCTTCAATCAGCCTCCCTCTGTGGCCGGTGTTTGCCACAACTGCGGTGACTCAGGGCATTACATCAGGTTTTGTCCAAAACCCCTGCACAGTCATTCAAGTGATTGTGGACGGGGCCGCGGTGGACGTCGTGGTGGTAGAGGCGGTTATGCTGGTAGAAGGGAAAATTATTCTGGAGGACACAAAGCTAATCTGGCGGAGGAAGGGGTCGACATTCACCTGACTGAGTTAACCCCTCTTGAGAAGGAGTTCCTTGCGAAGTTACGCAGCACGAAGCTGGGGTCGGACGGCAGTCATGGGGCGTCATCTACCTCGGGGGACCACATCACTTGCTTTGCCCAAACCGGCACAGGTATACCTGCGCGTGCTCTTGCAGCAGCTGTCCACCAACCATGTTGGATTATGGACTCTGGGCATCTCGCCATGTCACGGGATCCCGCGGTGAGTTCCAGGACTATACTCACCTACCGACGCCGGAGAGCATTTAGACTGCTGATGGTAACTCCAGCCCTGTTCTGGGTACAGGCACTGTCGCATGCACCCCTTCTCTCACTCTCACCAATGTCTTACATGCTCCGTCTTTTCCTATCAATCTTCTTTCTATTAGTGCCATTATTCTTGATCTTAACTGTACTGTTTCCTTTGACATTCCTACGGTGACCTTTCAGGAGAAGGGGACATGACGACGACTAGGGACTGGCACATGGCATAAGGGGCTGTGGTACTTGGACAGGACTGGACTGGACAAAGCATTGGCATCTCTGGTAGCAGATACACCACCGGCAGATTCACGACGCAGTGTAGAAGATGAATTGCTACTCCACCACCAGCGTATCAGTCATTCTTCTTTTAAAATTATTAGTCGAATGTATCCGTCCTTATACTAAAGGGCTAATAAAGAGATGTTATTTTGTCATGCTTGTGAGTTGGGTAAACATACCAGAAGCACATATGTGAGTTCCGGTAGTAGAAGTTCGGCTGCATTTGATATGATACATTCGGATGTATGGGGCCCTTGTCCTACAACCGGTATTAACGGTTTTTGATGGTTCGTCACTTTTATTGATTGTTATACTCGCGTGACATAGGTGTACCTTATGAAGAATAAAAGTGACGTCTTTGAGGCGATTCGCGACTTTCATTGCCGGGTAGAAACTCAATATGGCACTAAGATTAAGTGCTTACGGTCTGACAATGGGACGGAGTATACAAATAAGACGGTTGTTGAGTATTTATCCACTCATGGCATACTACACCAAACTTCTTGTGCCTATACACCGGCACAAAATGGTGTGGCCGAACGGAAGAACAGACACCTGTTGGAGGTCGCACGGACGATGATGCTGGCTATGAAAGTTCCGAAAAACTTATGGGGACAGACGGTGTTAACGGCAGCTTATCTCATCAACAGAATGCCATCTCAGGTATTGGACTGGAAGACACCGTTGGAGATGCTTACTGGTGCTACCACGTACACTGTTCCACCGAAAGTATTTAGGTGTGTCCGTTTTGTCCAAGATAATAGGCCAGGAGTTGGCAAACTGGATCATAGAGCGGTTAAATGTGTCTTTGTCGGGTACACGGCAACTCAGAAGGGATACGCATGTTGGAGCCCAGTTGAGCGAAAGATGTTTGTGAGCATGGACGTTACCTTCAGAGAACTAGAACCATATTATAGTTCGGATGACGGTTCGGCGTTTGTTGATACACCTAACACAGCGGGTGTTAGATGTGAGGGGGAGAAATTAAGCCCATCTGTGGTAGTCGGATCGGTCCCATGCCCGGTCGTAGAAAACTGGACGAAAGGGGGAGAAAGCAGTGACTCCGATACAGAAGATGAAGAAGATACATATGTTAAACAGGAGGAGCAGCAGACAATGGAAAATGAGCTCCAAGTCTACAGAAGGAGACATCAGAAGTCCAGTACCGTGCCTGTACCGTGCCCTGTGCCTTCTGTACCAAGTCCCTCGTCTACTCCTGCTCCAACTCTTGAAGATGTTGCCCCCGCACAGAATCAATCTGATTCTGATGCGGATCTCTCTGACTCTGATGGTATGATCTCTCCACCACCTATTGCTCCCTTAAGGAGATCTTCTCGCATCAATGCGGGTAAGGCTCCTAGTCGTTTTGATGATTATGAACATGATATTGCCAATTACCTGTCTTATTCTAATATTTCTTCGAATTATCGAGCCTTCATCGCATCATTAGACTCTACTTCGTTGCCCAAAAGTTGGCAGGAAGCAAAGAAAGATCCAAGGTGGAAAGCTGCGATGATGGAAGAACTTGGGGCACTGGAAAAAAATAAGACGTGGAAGCTGGTTCCATTAACCAAAGGAAAGAAAACTGTGGGATGCAAATGAGTGTACACAATAAAGGAGACGTCAGAAGGAAAGGTGGAACGATACAAGGCGAGGTTAGTTGCAAAGGGATACACACAATCATATGGCATCGACTATGATGAGACGTTTGCTCCAGTAGCGAAAATGAGCACCGTAATGACTCTGGTCTCCATTGCAGCAAACTATGGGTGGAAGCTATACCAATTAGATGTGAAGAATGCCTTTCTCCATGGAGACCTACAAGAAGAAGTATACATGGAACTCCCGCCAGGGTGCTATGCTACAGAATCAGACGGAGGGACGTCGCATGAAAAAGTGTGCAAACTAAAGAAGTCGCTATATAGGCTCAAGCAATCTCCTCGAGCCTGGTTTGACAGATTCAGAAAGGCTGTTACAGGCATGGGATACTATCAAGCAAATACAGATCATACGGCCTTTCTTCAGCATGCAAGAGGCCACATCACTATACTTGCTGTATACGTGGATGATATTGTAATCACAGGTAATGATGAAGCCGAGATTGCTAAGCTGAAGTCAAAACTCGTGAAGGAGTTCGAAGTGAAGGATCTAGGAGCGATAAGGTACTTTCTAGGTATCGAGGTGTGTGAAGGCGAACAAGGAATTGTTCTCTCACAGAGAAAATACACACTAGATCTGTTGAAGGAGACAGGGATGCTGGGATGTAAAGCTGCAGTCACTCCAATTGACCTGAAGTGCAAGTTGGGAGCAGAAGCAGGAGAGCCAGTTGATCGTGAAAGATATCAACGACTTGTAGGGAGATTGATTTATTTGGGACACACTCGTCCTGATATTTCATTTGCGGTGAGTGTAGTAAGTCGTTACATGCATGATCCAAGAACGGGTCATATGGATGCAGTGTTTCAGATCTTGAGATATCTGAAAGGGACGTCGAGGAAAGGGCTATGGTTCAAGAAGAATGGATGTATAGAAGTTGAGGGATACTGCGATGCAGACTGGACGAGCTGTATAGACGATAAAAGGTCTACTACGGGATATTGTGTCTTTGTAGGAGGAAACTTGGTCTCATGGAGAAGCAAGAAACAGTTTGTGGTAGCACGGTCTACAGCTGAAGCAGAATACAAAGCAATGGCTTTAGGAGTGTCGGAGTTGCTGTGGGTGAAAGCGTTGCTGACAAAGTTGAAGCTGGACAAGGGAGCACCATTACGTCTTCTGAGCGATAGTCAAGCTGCAATAAGTATAGCTAACAATCCAGTTCAGTACGACAGAACGAAGCACATCGAGGTCGATCGATTCTTCATCAAAGAAAAGCTGGAACAAGGGATACTGAAGATTGATCATGTTCGCTCAGAAGAACAAGTGGCAGACTGTCTGACTAAGGGTCTTAGTTCAGTAAGTCTGTCGAAGCTATGTAACAAGATGGGAATGATTAATATCTATCGCCCATCTTGAGGGGGAGTGTTGAGAACTAATAAGGGATTTAGTCCCACATTGGAAAATGTAATATGAAGAGGAGCTAGACTTCATATAAGTAGTTGAGTAGCCCATCAATAAAATACAACAACAACAATTATTCTCTACAGTTATGAGTAGATTTAGTTGAGCAAATGTCCCTTCAAACCTTACTAGTTGAGTTCTGTTAATCTTGATCTATGGAGGCTGTGTTAGCATGCCATGCCAATAGCGTATGCTATCAGGTTCTTTTCTTTTTACAATTGGTTGGGCTGGGTTTAAATAATTTTAT
This sequence comes from Iris pallida, assembly GCA_029216955.1. Lineage (NCBI taxonomy): Eukaryota > Viridiplantae > Streptophyta > Magnoliopsida > Asparagales > Iridaceae > Iris > Iris pallida. Next base: position 3,632,136 of record JANAVB010031815.1, read on the forward strand.
TCACTTTTCTATTCTATTGAATTAATTGACCAAGACAGTTATATGGATTTGGAAGCCTGAAAGGTCAGTGTAGCTTTGGGCCGAACTAAGAGGTCGAAGCATGGATTGATGCTGGCTATGAACTACTTAATAGTTGAACTTATATTACTGTGAGGCTTTATATAATTTCATTATATGAGTCCACTCTTTTAGTTAAGCATGAAGTCACTGGTAGAGATAATTAACCTAGTTGGCTATAGGCTTCCAATACTGATAGTTAGGATTTATGTGTTTATTTAGTACTAACCCACAAATAGTTAAGTAAAGATGGAATAAGTATTTGGATGAATAACAACTAGAAATTAACCAATTTATAACCATTATCAGGAGGACATCCAGCATTATTATCCCCACTTGATCACCCGGAACAAGACAACTCGGACTTGTCCATTACTTCATGTCTTGTATTCATGCTTGTATCTTCTTGTTGACACAACATTTCATGAGATTGTCTTGTATCTTGTTCCCTGAGTTTACTTGTGTCTGGAAAGGAAAATACTACAGATGTGTGATCAAACCCGAGTTACTATTCATGTGAATAGCTTAGGCCCCGCATCGTGCACACGGGACCTAAGCCGTACCATTTCATGTTTCCTGAATCTATCCAAGCCGATCACACACTCTGGATGTATTTTGTTATATTGCATACATCAGGTTCATTGTGTATTTCATGTTCAGGTTTCATTTCATGTTCCCTGTATTTACTTTTCAGTATTCATGTTTAGGTTTTATTTCATGTTCTCATTTCTCGTACTTTATATTTTTTTGTATTCATTTCCATGTCATGATGTTCATGTTCATTTCCTTGGATATATTTAGCTCCGCTCCTGACTAGGATATGTTGCAGGTGAGTTGAAGGTTATCTGTGACACATATTACGGGCAGGAGCCTGGAGGCACCTATGAGCTAGCCGATGTTGCTCTGGACTTAGAGGCTGTGGAAGCCTAGTACTTGTCTTTTAGTTACATTTGGACTTTGTACTAGAGACATCAGTTACATTTTATTTGCTGGAAATTGTAATAACTCTTAGACGTGTACTTTAATTCTGGGATTCGACATTATAGATGCTGTGGTTTATATTCATTCTTATCTGGACTTGTAGTTTTTCCTAGAGATTGGTACAACTTACTTCATCGTATCTAACGACGAAAGCTGGACGTGTCCGACTCGTGTCCGATTATTCGGAGCGGGTCGTGACAGTCATTATGGAGATCAATGCATGTATCAGTGTAATAAGCATGTATATAATAAGTGTCCAAGTATTATATAGGACTGTGAGAAGTCGAGTGTTAGATTGATATGCATATATACATATAGCTTAGTAATAGCTGTCCCTTAGTGTGTATATTGCTAAGGTATATAAATGATGTACCTATATACATAATGTCTTAATATAATAGATTGAAGGATAGGTAGGTGATTGTATTAGTGTCTGTGTTGTCCCAGGCAGGGTCTGTATAGTGCAACAGTAAAGGGCAGGGGACTCCACCATGCTCGAGCCCTACATGGCCAAGCAGGCCATTGGCCTTGGCAGCCATTGGCTTGGCTTGGCAGGTCAGTTAATGAGAAAGGGTGAAAGTGAATGTGTGTCAAGAGTAAGGGCGGTATCCTAGAGGAGGTTCATGTATCAGTGGTAAGTCAGTGAAGTATCATAGGTGATTAGAGAGTGTCATAGGCTATGGTTAGTGTCTAAATTGGAAATCATGGAGTGAATCAAGTGTAGGTATCAGTCAGTTAGTTCAGTGAGAAATCTGAGAAAATTAAAATGTATTAGTGTTAGTAGTATGGAGTATTAGTTAAGGGGTTATAGAGGGAGTAGCCTATATCAGATAGTAGGATACACTATAGAGCAGTACTAACCTTGTAGCAGTCATACACTATACCTGTATCATTCAGGGACAGAGAGGGGAGCAACAACTGTTGCAAAGGCTAAGAGTGAGCCCTATTTTGTGTAAGGGAGTGTTAACCAAGGTTAGCTGTAGGCTAACTTGTATGTGTACAGTAGAGAGGGGAGAGAGGGAACCCCACTGCTCTGGGTTTTGGCCATAGGCCTAGTTTGCAACTGCATTTAGAAGTTAAACTCTTGGCCTTTAACCTTGAGTGTTCAGGAAACTCGAGAAGGGCGGTTATCCTCTTTGGGTGTTCATGAACTCGAGTAGGTTCCTGTAGGTTTGGTTATAAGGAAGAATCCTTTTGTATCAGTTTTTTTGTGTGTGTGTGTTTTATATAGATAGCATACATATAAGTGTTAAAATAGGATATGTAAATATGTGAAGAGAAAGTAGCAGAGGATAGTAGGCAGGGTAGGGGTGTTAGGCAGGCCATTTGGCCTTTTCCTGGGAGCAGTATAACTGCACTGGGCAGTTAACACTTGGCCATTGGCCACGTGTTCGGATAGGAAAGAGTGGCAGCATGGCCAATGCACCAGGGCATTACCTACAGCGCTTTGGTTTGGCATTATTTGGCTTGGCAGCTAGTAGAGGGTGATCCTAAGTGTAACGGTGAAGTAGTATTAAGTATCAGTTCACTTGTGAAGTGTGTGTGTGTCTAAAAAGATTTAGTGTATCAGTTAGTGTCTTAATGAGAGAATGTGTCAAATGTTCTGTGAAGTAAAGTTGTGAAGGGAGGTTGGCCACAAGCCTATCTTTACTGTCTTTGACAGTGTGTGTCTTGGTTTAGGTTGGTCTTGGCAGTGTCTTGGCTTTGGCCATGGGCCAATGTCTTCGGCAGCATCCAGTGATAGTTGGGCCAGGCCTTGATATATATTGAATGTATGGCATATAGGTAGGGTATGTAGATGTAAGGGATATATGGATAGCCCTATCTATAGGTGAATTGATACTTAACACTACTTCACCGTTACACTTAGGATCACCCTCTACTAGCTTCCAAGCCAAATAAGGCCAAACCAAAGATTTAGTGTATCGGCTAGTGTCTTAATGAGAGAATGTGTCAAATGTTCTGTGAAGTAAAGTTGTGAAGGTAGGTTGGCCACAAGCCTATCTTCACTGTCTTTGACAGTGTGTGTCTAGGTTTAGGTTGGTCTTGGCAGTATCTTGGCTTTGGCCATGGGCCAATGTCTTCGGCAACATCCAGTGATAGTTGGGCCATGCCTTGATATATATTGAATGTATGGTGTATAGGTAGGGTATGTAGATGTAGGGGATATATGGATAGCCCTATCTATAGGTAGTGATAGGTAATATTGAGATAGGAGATTAGTTTATCTAGTATTAAGTTTAGGCCGTGGAAATGGTTTGCTTTTGTGGATAGATATAGATAAAAGGTTAAGGGCATGATCAAGTATATTGATGCATGGGTTCTTGCATGTGTATTACAGAGTGGATACATAGGGATGCTAGCTAATGTTACCTAATAGTGGCCATGATACCCTGGAATGACAAGATATTAACCTAGAAACCTAGGTTGGATCTAGTTTGACCACAATTGACTGGTTGACTCTAGAAGTCAATCTTAAGTCAAACAGACCTCGTATCGACCTAGTTGACTTCCAGGGCCTAGAATTGACCTAGAAATCATGTATCACCATAAATTTTCACGTTTAACTCACTTAAATATCAATTAACCTGTATATCTCATATCTAGGTTCTTGTGACTCCACTTTGGGCCTCGATTCACATTTATTGCTCAGGACGACAGACGAGTACATCCTATGATAGTTTTTATTATTTGATATTTTCTATGATGCATGTTTACACTAGTGTTCTATCTTGGTTCCGACACGATGGACACACGGATTGGTATTGTATAGATTTCTTGACTTAAGATACGTAGTTTCATGCCTAATAATTTTTACTGGACTAATGAATTTCTGGACTAATGTATCTATTCTAGATTATTGAGATATGTGTCGAGACCTGGATCCATGTGTACTGGTCGGGCGGAGAAATACTTAGGAGACGTGTGAACACACCCTTTCTACCCCATGGTCTTACTGGAATAATAGCGGCCACACACGGTCGTGTATAATTTGTCGTATATTACCCTCTAGCCGTTCATATGTCAACTTGATATTTCAAAAACACTAGTTTTAGACACAGATATTACGGGCTTGTTAGTTGTGTACCTTGCATGACAGGTTTCCCCTTTATTACATATATGTTTGCTTTTACATTTCACATGTTCTCCCTATACATCTATTACTCTATATCCACTTATCTTTTTCTATTGTACATTATCTCCTATAAATTTTTTATCAATTATTTTATTATTATTTACATTTTTATAGTGCTTGTCAATTAATTGGAACTGCATTTTGAGTTGTACTTCGCTCCAATCCTGACTGGATAATATTATTCAGATGGCTTAAACTGTTGTCCTACCTACTATGAGCAGGGGGTATACGAAGGATGCACACAGGAGTCTCAGGAGGATCCTGCTAAGTAAAGAGTGCCCTAGGGGTAGCTTACAGTTTTAGTATTTATATTGTATCAGATTGTTCTGAATGTGGGTTTTAGATCTAATATTATTATTCAGAATATATGTTTATTGTTATAGACATCTAAACTCATGTGTGTGATGACTTTACTATTTATTCAGTTTAATCTTCTTGCCTTCTATTCCAATATCGTGCTCTATCTTCCTTTAGATTTTGTGATTGAGATTGTATATTTTATATGTCACTTTATTCCTTCGTACGGAGATGACAAGATATATTTGATATGGTTAGATGTTAAATAATATAGACGACCTATACAGCATTCTACCGCCGACACTACGGCGTAGGCTGGACGTACCCACGTCCTCGTGCCTCTAAACAGGATGCGGGTCGTGACACGTTTTTGTGGTGGCCTATGCAGGTCGAGGTTGCAACTATTGTGATTTCGTAGTGGTGCTCGACTTAGAGCGTTGCTACGAGCCTGCTATTAGGATATATGATTAGACCATTTTAAGAGTTACTCAATCATAATTAGAAAAATTTCTAATCTTTTAATTACCAATTCGGTCATTCATTACAATTTTTTTCGAAATCAATTGTCCTTCTTTGATAATATCTCATCTTGGGCCATATTAATTTCTTTTGTCGATCTGTCTTCAGGATGCCGGAAACTACATTATAATGCACTGGAACCGTGGCAGCGACGGAGAGGTCTGCTACTTCAGAACCTCCTTCTCCAAACGGGAGCAGTAGCTATGGGGTTGCTCCTGCTGTACCTTCCGTCCATACGGGAGTGCCAGCAGCTCCTGGTGGTATTCCTCCATAGGTCCAAAGGATTGTCCTCGTACAGCCGGAGCCTCTTCCTTCTACCGATTGACGTAGCGTAGATGTTTACATTGTTCCAGCAGATGATGGAGGCACAAATAGCTCATGCTGAGGTGCAACAGCGGCAGGCTGATGTGTTGTGCCAGAGCATCGATAGTGTCCACCAGTTGGCACTTGCTGCAATAGAGAAGGTGGCTACTCTTTCGCCTCAGGGCGCTCCCTCCCAGGAGCAACAACAACAGGCGAGGTAGGGTACTATCAAAAACTTCAAGAAGATGTTCCCTCGAGAGTTCAAAGGGACGGAAGGGATCTTTTATGCCGATGACTGGCTAGAGGATATAGAGAGGAGTTTGCAGTTGGCTCAGATTACGGAGGGGCTGCGGGTAGCAGCAGCAACTAGTCATCTCTTCGATATCACTCTGACTTGGTATCGCACAGACCCCTGACTGACAGTGACGGGTCTGACGTAGGATACCTCCAAGAGGCTATTCAAGGAGAAATTATTTCCTGACATGGCTCTTAGTGCATTAGAGGGCCAGTTCTATGGCCTGGTATAAGGAAACTTGTTAGTGGATGACTATACCGCTGAGTTCTTCTGTCTGAACCGGTTCGCCAAGGGCAAGGTTCAGGATGCAGGAAAGAAGGCCCATAAGTTCATGAGGGGCCTAAATAGCGGGATCAGATCTCACACGTCTGGGCGTCGTACGGCTACCTTCGAGGACATTCTGATGGATGCCCAGATTGCTGAGGAGGACTTGGGCATCAGGCCCAAAAGGGCCAGTGACACAATGGGTGATGGTACCAGTACGGGATCGACTAAGCATCTCTATGTTCAGAAGGAGTACCATCAGTGAGCTGAAGTTTCGGTCAAGCAGCAGAAGTAGGGAGACTGGGCTTTTCTTTGTAACTATTGTAAGAAACCTGGTCATTCGTGGGATGTCTGCTAGAATAGACTGAAGGTGTGTCTGTTTTATGGGTCAGCCGTGCACCAGATGAGGGATTTCCCCACTGCACCCCTATTTGGTGGAGCACAAGGCCAAAGTGATGGAGCTAGGCCACTTGCGACACAACATCATGCCCAGCACCAGTAGAGGGAGATTCTCTAACGGGACAAGGCTTTTGTGCTGACGGTTGAGGAGGCCGATGCAACAGGTGATGGGTTAGCAGGTTTGTCTTTCTGTTCTTCTTTCGTCCTTTTTCTATCTTGTTGCATGTTTTAATAGTACCTCTTAGATTGCATTTTGTGCTGTAATAGATAGTATAGTGACCCTGATTGAGACAATGATATCACGACCAATAGGACCATGATTTGAGTGTATTATTTAAATAGATTTTGGACTATGATTGTCGGAGGCTTGACCTAGAGAAGAGTACAACCAACTTAAATTTCGAGAACAAAATTTTATAAGGGGGAAGATTTGTCACCACTACTTTCTAGAACAAGGGTATTGTTTGTCATTATCAAATTGTGTACTTGTTTTAGTTTAATATGATGGTTGTATTAATTAGTAGACTAGCTTAATCACTATGTTTAGTGGACCCCATTTAATTTGACTTGAGCCATAGTCTTGGTTAAATGGAATAGCCATTATTAGACAAGATTAGTTAGTTATCACCTTAGAGATGGAGGGATTAGTAAATATTCTATTCATGACAAAAAGGGCAAGGTCTTTTAAGACATCTTATCCAATCCCTACAACCAAACCCTAACCTAATGATACTCTATATAAAACCCTTCATAACAAGCCTTGGTTTATTTATTTCATTCCAACTTAGAAAGAAAACCTAGCACACCATTTCAAATCTCATCCAAGGAGGCTAGAACCTTGCCATTGCTAGGCGAGCACTTGAGAAGAGAGCTTGGGGTAGAGCTTGCTAGAAGGAGGAGTCCATCTACTTCCTTGTGTCCCCTTGGTGCACTATATTGGGGATCCATCTCCCAATAGGTAAAAATCCTTTTTCCCCTTGTCATTTCACATTGCATGATGGTTTTGACCCCTAGTTACCCTCCTATGACCTATAGGAAGAGGAACTAGGTCCTAGAGTCCTATTGTGACGATTACATAGAGTTTTGTGTCCATTCGGAGGCAAATATGAATTTTGCCCACCAAATGTTTGTCGAAATGATAATGTGACCATTTTGTTTTGTTTTTTCAATTTTATAACCATGGTTAGTTTAGCTTTCTCAATTAGATTGGGCATGAAGGATCCTAAGTTCATATATCTAAATATATATGTGTATATTTGAAAGTTTGGATCCATATATATTTGTGTCCTTGCTTGGGCATTTGTTTACTGCTTTTTTCGAGCCTCAAAGAGCACTGTTAAGTTTCAGAGTTAGAGAGAGGCAATGTCCTTGACATTAATGAGTGTGAGAGGGATATCATTGGCTGTGGTATGTTATTACTATTCAGTCTCATTTAAATTGACATCCCTAGTAGCTCAGTCCCTGCTATAACCTATGCCCTGTTCACTATTAGCTAAGGTTTGATGGAAGACATATTAGTATCAGTCCAACATATATCGTATCAGCTGGAAGTAGTAGATGAGTATCATTGAGAAGTATATGTGCTAGTATGTGAGTGAATAGGTGATTCATGTGTGAGTAGTAGTAGGAGTAAAGGGATTAGCTGTATTAATGATAGAGGGTTAAGTAAGAGTGGCCCTTAGCTACTGTCGAGAGGGAAAATGATATGAAGGGGATTGCAAGCACTTGTATCAGTCAAATGTATTATCTTAACGTATCAGTCCTATGATACTTTATATGAGACCTTGTAAATGGGCACACCTGTATCAGTGATAGGAGGAGGGAGCCCCTTATGTATCAGTACATATGAGCAGAAAGAGATGGGGGCTTTTGCCCAGGTCATTATGGAGATCAATGCATGTATCAGTGTAATAAGCATGTATATAATAAGTGTCCAAGTATTTGGTAGGACTGTGTGAAGTCGAGTTAGATTGATATGCATATATACATATAGCTTAGTAATACCTGTCCCTTAGTGTGAATATTGATAAGGTATATAAATGATTTACCTATATACATATTGTCTTAATGTAATAGATTGAAGTGTAGGTAGGTGAGTATATCAGTATCTGTGCTGGCCCAGGCAGGGTCAGTGTAGTGCAACAGTGAGGGGCAGGGTACTCCCTCATGCTCGAGCCTTACATGGCCAGGCAGGCCATTGGACTTGGCAGCCATTGGCTAGGCTTGGCAGGTCAGTTAATGAGAAAGGGTAAAAGTCAATGTGTGTCAAGAGTGAGGGTGGAATCCTATAGGAGGTTCATGTGTCAGTGGTAAGTCAGTGAAGTATCATAGGTGATTAGAGAGTGTCATAGGCTATGGGTTAGTGTCTAAGTTGGAAATCATGGAGTGAATCAAGTGTAGGTATCAGTTAGTCAGTTCAGTAAAAAATCTGAAAAAATTAAAATGTATTAGTGTTAGTATTATGGAGTATCAGTTAAGGGGTTATAAGGGGAGTAGCCTAAATCAGATAGTAGGATACCCTATAGAGTAGTACTAACCTTGTAGCAGCCATACACTATACCTATATCATTCAGTAAAAGAGAGGAAAGAAACAACAGTTGCAAAGGCTAAGAGCGAGCCTTATTTTTTTTTGTAAGGGAGTGTTAACCAAGGTTACTTGTATGTGTACAGTAGAGAGGGGAGAGAGGGAACCCTACTGCTCGAGGGTTTTGGCCATAGGCCTGGTTTGCAACTGCATTTAGCAGTTAAACTCTTGGCCTTTAGCCTTGAGTGTTCTGGAAACTCGAGAAGGGGGTTATCCTCTTTGGGTGTTCAGGAACTCGAGTAGGTTCCTGTAGGTCTGGTTATAGGAGAGAGTCCTTTTGTATCAGTTTTTGTTGTACGTGTATGTTATATAGATAGCATACATATAAGTGTTAAAATAGGATATATAAATATATGAAGAGAAAGTATTAGAGGACAGTAGGCAGGACAGGGGTGTTAGGCAGGCCATTTGGCCTATTCCTGGGAGCAGTATAACTGTACGGGGCCGTTAACACTTTGCCATTGGCTATGTATTCGAAAGGGGAGAGTGGCAGCATGGCCAATGTAGCAGGGCATGGCCTGCAGCACTTTGGTTTGGCCTTGTTTGGCTTGGCAGCTAGTAGAGGGTGATCCTAAGTGTAACAGTGAAGTAGTGTTAAGTATCAATTCACTTGTGAAGTATGTGTGTGTGTCTAAAGAGATTTAGTGTATCAGTTAGTGAAGTGTTCTGTGAAGTGAAGTTGTGAAGGGAGGTTGGCCACAAGCCTATCTTCACTGTCTTTGACAGTATGTTCCTAGGTTTAGGTTGGTCTTGGCAGTGTCTTGGCTTTGGCCATGGGCCAATGTCTTGTACAGCATCCAGTGATAGTTACGCCAGGCTTTTTGGCTAATTATTTGTTTAGCAGCAGCAGGTAGAGTAGGGGTTGGGTTTTGGCCACTGTTAGTGACAGGAATGTGCACATTGATGCACATTTTGGAGTGAGGAGTTAGGCCACATTACATCAGTACATAGTTGTGATATGTATACCAGTATTCAGTTGAGGGATTATGAGAGATAGATATAGGTGTGTCAGTTGAGTTATGTGAAGGGACTGAACGGTGAGTGTCTTGAGTGAGTAAATTGTGTGTGTGGATAAGGGAGGAAGTTGCTTATAGTTAGGATAAGGTGTCTTGGTATTAGGATATGGAGTATAGGATATTTGATATATATTGAATCTATGGGGTATAAGTAGGGTATGTAGATGTAGGGGATATATGGATAACCCTATCTATAGGTAGTGATAGGTTATATTAAGATATGAGACTAGTTTATCTAGAATTAAGTTCAGGCCTGTTGGACATGACAAAAGGTTGAACGAACTTTTTGTATATTAAACATAAAAAGGAGTACAATCGATTCTTATGCGAAAAATCTAAGTACAAAAGTTTTTGGAAAAGTGTGACGGTGGAGATCGAGCACTGCAGCGGCTCCTTTACTCCGTTGACGATCCGATGATGATATGAGACTTGCTCTGACTTTCTGGTGCCTTCGATAGAACTCTAGGGTTACCGATCAGGAGGATGCCGAAGTTGAAGATTTTAATAATTCTATGGATTTTCTTCTCTTTGTCGATCATATTGTTGTGGAAAAAACCTCTCCTATTTATAGGGGAGAGGGGCACATATGCGATGTGTATTAGGGTTTCAAAATATGAATGAATCTGCCGTCCTTGCATGGTGCGAGCTTCTGTGGTGCTGATACGTGGCGGGTGTTGAGATTCCCATCAAACGAGATCTCTGGTGGTTATCAAAATAACCAAAGGAGGTGACACGTGGCGTGTGCCAATTTGCTTGTTCGGATGTAGCCGAGCAAATCTTGGGATTTCATCTCAAATTTGGATTCTGTGCAATCTTCGTCCGAGATTTAAATCAATCTGCATTTATCAACTTGATCAATCCCAATCCTATCTTTGAGAGAGACGATTTAAGCAAACCGATTGGGTGGGACCATGTCATCTGTGCTTCAGGTAAGGCTGGCTGCGCTTTTGCGGCGACGAGTAGACTGTGCTTCTGGAGACGACGGAGCCTCTGTGCTTTAGGACGACAAATGGACTATGTTTTGAAGACAACGGGGCCTTTGTGCTTTTAGGGACAATAAGTAGGCTATGTTTCGGGTAAAGTCACTGTGCTTTAGGGCAAAGATTAGGCTGCGCCTTCAGATAAACCATTTTACTGTGCTTTAGAGTAGCAATCGGGCTTGTGCTGGAGGCAAATGGTGTCTCCCAAGTCTTTGCTAAGAAAGGGGGCCGTTGAACGGGCCTGGTATTTGGATCGAAGCAGCTGTCTACGCTTCTGAGAGGGGGATGTACTGTCTGCGCCTTAGAAGCAAAGGAACACAGTGGGGTGCCTGTGCCTCCGGTTGGAGACAACTTGGGTTTTAAGTCTTCTTTTCAGGAGATGTAAATGACTATCCTTGAATGCAGATTCCTTCTTAATTGCCACCGTTAATTGGAGAATTCCAAGGAGCATTTGAACAGTTTGAAGACTCACTTGAATGGGCCTATTAATGGAGACCGATTGTGCCGAGTCCTAGGCTCATCCTATTAATAAGGAATTTTGACCGTCGACAAAGTGGCCTATAGTTTGGACTACTCCCGGTCCTATAAAAGGAGAAGTGTTCCTCTGAAGAGTCACTATCTTCTTTCTGGCACCCTTCACCACCAAGTTTGATCCAGACTTAGCTTCAGACGGCTGCTGGCCTTGCATAAGTTGGCTGTTGGTTGGGGCTTCTCTCGTTCGAAGGGGCCATGTCTTTGTAGAAGAACTCTTTGTAGAAGGAGCCGTCACCGCTCTTGAGAAGTATCCAAGTATCCTTCCTAAGGAGTTTGACTCTGGGCGACGTGTTGGAGGCCTTGGAGGTCCAAGCTACGGGGTTAGGTTCGGTTTCAACCAGAAGTGCTATAGGTTGTACTCTGCTCTGTTTGTTCTGGGTTTTGCGACCTACTGTACCTTCAGGGAGCTGGGGCCAATAGCTGCTTCAGGAAGTCGCTTGCTTTGGCCGAGTAATTGACGCGCGTTTGGAGGTTTGCACGTACAAGAAAGTCAGAATGCGCCTTGATAGAGATCAATCTTCTAGTATGCATACCAAGAAGAAAGACACCTGCACTTTGATGAAAAGTCTATTATACACTCCTCTAGGGTCTGCTGAACCTATGATCAATCCTTTGTAAAAGAAGTAGGATTAGTCCTTTAGATATAGCCTTAATGAATCTGTAGTAGATCTTTGTAGGCATAATAATAACAGAACTTCTTTCCGTATCTTCTGTTGTCTTTTTAATACTCGGTCTGCGCCTTTGTATCATCTGTGTTGTGGTGGAGGAATGTTATCAGCTGAGATTTTTCATGCTTCTAGAAGATCCCCTTTAAAGTGTCCCGAACTTGGGTCAAGCTCGGAATACTTTGAACAGAAGCATGAACATGTGGCATGAGCGTACGTGCTTGGTGGTGTTTCAGATTCTTGTTTCTGTATAAAAACTCTTCTGTTCCTTCACTTTTTCTTCAATATAAGGAGGGGTCATTATAGAAGACACACCTAACCAAAGGTAATATGAACATGGTAGCCCTAATCTTCGCTGGGATGTAGAAGAACAATTCAGAGGTAGTATGAACGTGAACTGTTTTCTAGACAGACATGATAATCATAGGATCAAAACGGAGAGAACGACTACTCAGAGGTATTATGGACGTGGTAGCCGCATCGTCGGGGTGTAGAGGAGCAATCCAGAGGTAATATGGACGTGAAGTGCTTCATCTAATGGAGGGAAGATATAGAAGAAAGGAATCCCCTTACCAGAACCCATAGGCACTCTTAGGGGTTGCGAGAACCTATGCCGGTTTCATCTTCAGGCGTAATACTTCTTCAGGAACTTTCCATTGGTGGGCATCATTAGCAAGTCACCATTGGGTTTGGCTAGTCGATAAGCACTGTTGGAGTATACCGTTTCTATGACGAAAGGTCCTTCCCACTTGGGCTCGAACTTCCCAGCCGTCTTGTGAGTCATCACCATCGTCCTTCATATTGCTAAGACGAGGTCGCCCACTTGGTATGATCTTTCCCAGACTCTTCTGTTGAAGGCCCCAGAAATACGAGCTTGGTAAAGCTCGATTCTTTGCTATGCTAGCAAGCGTTTTTCATCCAACTCTTATAACCGTCTGTGCTGGTTATCTTCGTCAGTCAGCTGATTGGTGATAGCTACCTGTAAGGACGGGATTTGAATCTCCAAGGGGAGCCCCATTTTACTTCCGTAGACCAGGGTGAACAGCGTGTTGCTCGTTGCTGTCCGCACGGTCGTACGGTATGCCCATAGGCATTCGCCCAATTTCTCATTCCAGTCGTATTTATTAGAGGACATGACTTTCTTAAGTAGTTTGACGATAGTTTTGTTGAATGCTTTGGCAAACCCATTAGCTACCGGGTTATAGGCCGTTGATGCCACGTTCTGTATTCGGTTCTTGTCACATAACTGCTGGAAGGCATGGCTTACGAACTGGGGGCCATTGTCATGGATAATTCTTCTGGGGACCCCGAATCGGTAGATGACGTGGTGCTTGATGAAGCTGATCACGTTCGAGGATTTTACTTCTGCCAATGACACTGCTTTCGCCTACTTAGAGAAGTAATCCGTGGTGGCAAGGATAAATTGATGTCCTTTGGAGGAAGGCAGGCTGATTGGCCCAACGATATCTATTACCCATGCTTCAAATGGCCAGGAGGCCACAGTAGGGTGTAGATGCTCCAAAGGTCGGTGAATGGTCTGCATGCAACTGACATGCCCGATACTTCTTCGCATGTTCCACGGCGTCCACCATCATAGTGGGCCAGTAATAGCCTATGCGACGTAGTTGGTCTTGCAACTTGGGCCCGGGTTGATGAGCTCCACAGGTCCCATCGTGTGTCTCTCGGAGCGCTTCCTGCACCTCTGTCTGGGATAGCCACCTGAGGAGGAGTCCATTATAAGAATGATGGTACAACATTTTGGTAGCCGTGTCATAGAAGAATCAGAGAGAACATTTCTGACGGAAGCCACCTCCTTTGGGTCTTCGGGTAGAATCCCGTAGACCTCGTAGTCGATGAACCGGAAACGCCAGTCCCGTACGTCTACATTAGCCTTTGCTTGGACTGAGTAACTTTGGCATGTGTGTAGAACATTCTTCGGACAGACGAGTTCTCGCCCCATCACCGTAACGGTGTATTGGGATCTTCCAGGAGCTGCGAGAGAGGCGGCGAGACCGACGAGGGCGTCGGCCTTCAATTTTTGTAAACGTGGCACATGTTCTATAAAGAAACCTGTGAACGTGGAGATGATGTCGATGGCCGCCTGATGGTAGGGGATTAGGTCCTCATGATGGACCTCATATTGCCCTCGAACTTGGCTAATGATCAGTTTTGAATCCCCATAGGCTTCGATGTAGTTAACCCCCAACTGTTTAGCGAGTTGTAGCCCGATGATGAGGGCGTTATACTCAACAACATTGTTGGTACATGACTCACTGAGGGAGTAGGCATGATGGATGATCAGGCCGTCGGAGGTAATAAGGACAACCCCCATTCCTGCTACAATCTTATCTTGGGTCCTGTTCTTGAAGCACCATCAAAGAACAAATGCCATACGGGGTTGTCTGAGACAACATTAGATTCTAAGACTTCATCGGGGATGTTGTCGTAGAACTTTGACATCTCTAGCATAGGGTGTGCTGCTAGGAACTCAGCCAACGCTTGGCCTTTAACTGCCTTCTGAGGGACGAACACCATGTCATAAGGTGTTAAGAGTATGCCCCAGGTGGCTAACCTCGAGTTCAAAGCCTCTGGCTTGGTCATGAGGACCTTGAGGGGTTTGATTCGGAAGACGACGTGGATCGTATGACCGGTCATATAGTGACGTGTTTTTTGAATGACGAAAAGTAAAGCAAGATACTCCTTCTCGACAGGGTTGTACCGGTGCTTGACTTCAATCGTGGTTCTGCTGAGGTAATATATGGCCTGCTCGTGTCCTACATTGCCCTTCTGGACCAGTAATGTCTCAAGAGAGTGATATATGGCTCGGACGTAGAGTAGAAAAGGTCTTCCTATTACTGGAGCTACCATAACAGGGGGACTGGTGAGGTACTTCTTGGTATCGTCGAATGCTTGCTGGCACTCTTTGGTCCATACAAAGGAGACCCCCTTCTTCATCAGTTTGGTGAAGGGCTGGCATTGACCAGAGAGGTTTGCAATGAATCTTCTGATGTATGCCAGACGTCCTTGCAGGCCTCAAAGTTCTCTAAGATTCTTCGGGGGAGCCATGTCCAGGATTGCTTTCGTCTTCTCGGGGTCAATATGGATTCCATTCGCCATTACGATGAAGCCTAAGAACTTACCGTTGGAGACGCTTAGGAAGGACTTGGCCGGATTCATCTTTAGTTGGTGCGCCCACATTATGTCGAACACTGTTCGTAAGTCGTCCAAGTGGCTGGACTTGACTTTGCTCTTGACGGTAATGTCATCGACGTAATACTCCACCGTCCTCCGAAGATATTTACGGAATATGGTACTCTTTTTCCGCTGGTAGGTTGCGCCCGCATTCTTCAATCCGAAGGGCATAACTGTATAACAGTATATCCCTTTCGGAGTCCATAATGAAGTATGCTTTTTGTCTTCGGGGAACATCTTGATTTGGTTGTAGCCTGAGAAGCCATCCATGAAGGACATACGCTCAAAGCCACAAGTGTTGTCGATCATCACGTCTGTGATTGGGAGAGAAAATTCGTCTTTTGGACAGGCCGAGTTGAAATCCCGGAAGTCTATGTAGACTCTAATCTTCCCGTTCTTCTTGGTAACCGATACGATATTGGCCACCTAGTCAGGGTGGTGTCCTTCATGGATGAATCCACTCTCAAGGAGTTTATCGACTACTTCTTCGATGGCGTCCATAATGTTGGGACGAAGCGACACTGCTGTTGTTTGGCAGGTTTGGCGTTAGGTAGAATGTTGAGCTAGTGCATGGCGACTTATGGGTCCAAACTCGACATATCTTCATAGCTCCAGGCAAAGATGTCTATATACTCCCGGATCAGTTGTACCAGAGAATCTTTGTTGTCTCCTGTCAAGCTTTTGCTGACAAAGATGGGTTTAGGAGAAGTTTCATCCTCTAAGTCGATCAGGACAACTTCGTCCTCGGTGGGAGGCTCTCGCTGTTCGAAATGCCATTCCCACTGAGTCAAGACGTTGAGCCCAGGGCTCCTCTTTGAAGAAATCGAGTGCCTGGTCTTCTTCCTCTGCAAGATCGTCTGTGGAAACCATGTTGATGGATAGTACCTTCTGGAGGTCCCGGTCTATACTGGTATCAGAATCCTAGGTTAAACAGTCGAAAGAATGCGAGTGTAGTGGAGCCTCCAGTTCTGAACTCTCTGAAGTGGTCATGGGAGTAATATACCCCAACCCCTGGCAAGTACGTTGGTAGTAGTTCTGAGGCTTCCTCTTCGGAGTACGAACTGTAAGGGAAGCCGCCGACCTTTGCCGTAGTTCAGCCCTTTATTGCTATTCAGGTTGTATCCCATCTTCTGGATGAGATATTTGGCTTGAGTAGCATAGCAGTAGAGCTGCATCTTGCCGTCATCGGGTTCCGGTCCTTCTGCGGCTGGCGCTGCAAATATTCCTGTCGACCGAAGACGATAGGTTGCTCCTCCGGGTTCCTTGGCGGGACTAGGAAGTAGGAGCCTTTGGAGGGGACAACTCTGTTTACAAGATTGGCGGTTGTCACTTAAGTTTATAGAGTACATAGAGCATTATCTAAGAAGTATTAGTGTTCCAATGCGCACATGAGTAATTCGAAGACAACTTTCTATTAATAAAATATGAAATTTTATCCCGAGGGATTACATCATCTAAAGATTGTGCCTCGGTATTGGCGCATACATCATCTTGTAATCTCTCATGGGTAAGAGCTGATGCAGAAGGAGGTAGAGGAGATTTTCGCTTCATCTTGATCACTACGGAAGGCGCAGCCAGAGTATCCTACGGCTTTGAAGCGGGTGTCGGGCCTTTTGGAAGAGCTTGATTTACAGGGGCTCCTGGTTTGATGCTGTCGGAGGCGGTCGTGCTGGAGCCTTGCCACGAAATTTGATGACCAGGGGGGTTGGAGTCTTAGGTGGCTTCCCTTTCAGTCGAACCCTCATGGGTCCTTCCGTGACGGCTGCAGCTTCTGCTTCGTCATCGGCATTGTTGGGCTCGTCGTCCCAGGGGAGTGGTTTGTAAAGATCATCATTCGTGTAGTATGCTTCGAGACCTCAGAACGGGTCAATGTCAGTAAACTCCGTCTTAATGTTTGTGTCATTGGCCACGTACTTAATGCATTGGTGAAGGATGGAGGGGACGATCATGTACTCATGGATCCATGGCCGTCCAAGCAACATGTTGTAGTTGATGTCTGTATCGATGACGTAACAGGTAACCTCAGTATGAAGATCACCTATTTGACACTTCAACCGGATCTTGCCGAGAGGCTCACACTTTACCGCGTTAAAGCCGCTGTTGGTAGTGTTCGATGCCGTAAGATGGTATATCAGGATCCTTAGAGCTTGGAGCAGACTTCGAGAGATGATGCTAAGCGATGAGCCCGGGTCGATGTGAATGCGATCGACCTTGATGGTACCCATGTATCCTGTGTAGTACAGGGGACGGTTGTGCCGGTTGTTCTTTAGCAGCATATTGTGCTGCATGAAGGTGATGTTAGAAATCACCTCGACCATGCTATGGCAATATGGACATGCCGTAGGGTCTTCCTTAGGCTGCTTCACCTGTGCGAGGTAAGCCTCTACATTCTGCAGCGCGTCACTGAGGGCATCCCGAGTTGCTTTGGAGAGCAGAAGAAGCTCAAATAGTGATAATCGAGCCGGCGTGTTGGCCAGATGCGCCAGTATATCGAAGTTGTAGGGCTTGATTGGGCCTACTGCCGAGTCCTTTCGTAGAGGCTTATCGAAGCGGACCTTCTTCTGTTTCTGCTTATCTACGGCAGAAGGTTGAGAAGGTCCGGCTTGTGCTGTATCAGGAGTAGAATGGGTCGTCGGTGGGGGCGTCTCTTCAACAGGAACCTGGTTTTCCTCTCGCTAGAGAGCCAAACGAGTGGTCACCCTGGTGTTTTCTGCCGAGGAGGAGACCATGCGACATGTCCTGACCTTCCTCTCTTTAGCTGGGCGCACTGCTGGTGCAATCATGTCAAGAGTGAGATCTGGATGAACCTACATTACTTCACCTTACGGTGTTGTGAAGGGGATGAGGCCCTGTGTAATGCCCCAGTCCCAAAATACATAAGACCAAGTACGTGAAACCGCCAGCTGCACATGTACGATGAATACTCCAATATATGGAATCCTCATATATGCACATAAGCTGTAAAAATAATCACAGGCCAGAATAATATAATCTAATCTCATCACAGCTCAACACAGAAGATAATAGAGTCCAAATAATAAATAAGTGTATCAAAAGATAGCCGGGTGAACATACTCACTCCAAACAGCTATGCTAAATAGTCACAATGATCGGAGTCTAACCTCCACAAATAGAAATGTAAAGAGATAAAAAAATGTCTACAAAATGTCTCAGTAAGTAATAGACTAGAAGTCAATAGGAGATGCCTCGTCATCGATGTAAGATAGCTCCAACGCCGCTTCGTACTCCTGTGGAAAATCGTCTAACCCTGGAGAGATAACCAGGTCCTCAGAGGGACGTAGCAAGATACAAGAAAACACCATACCGTATAACCTGTGATAATATAATAGAAAAGAAAGGATGCATGCAATAGGGTTCCTGACCATTCTACTGTGAATATGCAGTTGAGATACAATCCTTAGACGCATGAGCCCTGGCTAAATATAGGATCTGGTATAGTCTCCTCTTGGGCACCAGTGACTAAGTGCTTAACGTTCAAAAATGTCAGTGGCCAACCTGAGAGGATAATCATACCCGTATCTCCAGCGGAGCTTCCGGGTTACAAGGGAAGTATAATCGAAGCCCATACGTCAGGTATTGTTCTCCCCACCCAATGCCTAGTATCATCATCTCCATGAATGACATGTACATCTAGTAATCGCCAAGTCTTCTAACATACAATTCTATTGACAGTTACTCATATCCGTCGCACGCTCCGTACGTATCGGTGGCAAGCCGACTACGCGGGTACGTATCCTACATGTGACTCACATTATGTGGTAAAGCAAGTGTCAAGGCCATATGAGATATACCAATACCTCAACAACAATGGGTGGTCACTAGGCTAAGTCAATGCAAGAGAATATAAATAAAGCGAGAAAACGACCGATTGAGTCGCTTGCACCCAAGTGTGACTTGGACGCACAGTTTTATAATATCAAAAAATAAGAAGTGCTAAAAATAACAACTGAAAATAAGAATATAATAATCACAGAGTAAGGTGGCAAGGTATCTTGTCTGTAGTGCAGAAATGGCAACTCCAAGCAAATAGTCACGTCAGTAATAAACTTCAAAGTCCACGAACGGCTCTGGATGCTGAAACAAACATCAAGAACGTTCCCGGTGTAAAAGATATCTCTAGGAAGCGCCTGTCCAAAAGTCTAATTCTAGAACAGAGGCAAAATCATAATTTTGGGTCAAAACGATGTCCGTCGTTGGACCCGCTTTTTACCGAAATGCGTGCCAATGTCTACAGTCTCTAAAGTCGTCAAAATACATGTCTACGGATTTGATTGGAGGAGACGAACCCAACGGTATGTCCAATTTTGGATTTTGATGAGCCGTGCACAAAATTGCCCATTGGATCGGGTTACGGGCCCGCTAAATAGGCGTTCCGATCAACCTTCTCAGAATCGGACCAAACATGGCATACAGGACCAAAAAATTGATACGGTCCTGATGGCGCAAGTTTCGTCTCAATACGACGAACGTACACAAAGTAGGAAGTTTGCAAAGGGGTCGATACGGCAAATTTCGGCGGATACGCATCAAATTCGTCGTGCACACGCAACCAATTTGAATTCCGTCAAAGCTCACACATCCACGAAGTCGATACGCACCTTTGGATGCTTTCGGTTTGCGACCACGTCGTCCAGATTGTCGGGACGCACGTCGTATCGAGGACATTTTCTAAAATTTAAAAACAGGATTTACAGTTTTTCACACGAGTTTAACATCACGTAGCTTTTTGTATACTAAACGAAATAAGATTTTATGAAGAGTGTTTTACTCTTGGTTAGGATGTCTTTGACTGTTACAACTAAGTGTTTGAAAATCTTTACTGTTTGAGTCATAAATTGCCTTCCAAGTCGAGGGTTGAACTACCCCCAAGACTCTGTTTTCGAGTAGTGAACGCCCCTACTTTGCGGCAATTTTTCTATCAACCTAGATGGTTATATTCGAATCCCTTTGAAGGGACTCGGAGAGGGTTACCTCATCTACAGGCAGCAACTTACAGATCGCAAAATAGTTGAACGAGCGAAAAGAATTTCAGGGTTGAAGGAGTGCACCTGACTGTCGGCCACACAGGGCTGTGCCGAGTTCACGGCCGGGTTTGGCCGCTTCGGCGGTGGTTCAGTCGACGGCGGCTGCTTGCAGGCGGTCGAGGGTGTCACCTGTGTGTGGGTGACGCTCTGGAGTCGAAGCTTGGGGTTGGGGCACGTGTGGTTGGAAGAATTTCTTAGGGTTCTTGATGGGTTCTATCGGTTGGATTTTTGAGTTTATATAACCGTATTTAAACTCGATTTCTAATAGGATTCGAATTTAAATCTAAGATCATTCGGAAGAGAATCTGAATAGGATTGGCATGGAGAAAATTTGAAAGATTTTGGTGAAATATTTTGGGAGTTCTCGGTTTCCTTCATGCTACTACTCGCGCGCAGTTGGAATCGGGCTGTGCTGGATACTGTAGCAATGCTACAGTAGCGGCCCGCCATATAATTATATATATATTTTTTTTTTGTATATATATATTTTTTTTGTATATATATATATATTTTTTGTATATATATATATACATATATTTTTGTATATATATATATATATATATATATATATATATATATATATATATATATATATATTTTAATATATATATATATATATATATATATATATATATATATATATATATATATATATATATATATATATATATATATATATATATACACACACACACTTATGTATATATATATATATATAAGTAATGACTATTATATTGCAAAAATGCATAAGATTTTATATATATAAATATAACATACGTTTTGAAATTTCCAAGCTTTATAAAATATTGTATCTTGATAATGTACAAAAATATATATCTAAATCCTTTCTTAAGGAATAATATTAATAATCATGATATCTTACTTAATATATCTTAGCTTATAATATATACACACACTCACATAGAAAATCCAAAAGAATTACTTAACAATATTACAATTTATCAAAATTAGATATTGAGAATAAAATAAAAATATCTAGAAAATATTTAGCAAGAAATTTTAGGGGGATTACATCCTACCCAACTTAAAAAAAATTTCGTCCTCGAAATTAAACTAAGGTAGGGGGTCAAATGCAATGCAAAAAAAATTGGAAATTCTAAACATGCAAGACCTACCTTGTTCTTCGAACAAATACGGGTAGCGAATTCGAATGTCGTCCTCGCGCTCCCAAGTAGACTGCCCTGGCGAGTGATGCTTCCATGCCACGCAAACCAATGGGGATAAGCTGTTCTAAAGACAAACAATGTATTATCAAAGTATGCTAACAGTTCTATATGTCATATTGAGTCAAAAATATTCCAAACACAAAATTATCTCGTATATAAATATGTTCCAAATATATAGTCAAGACGTAAAACTGGATACAGGTCCAGTATCAAAATACATAGTCTAAAACATGACTGCTCTCAAAAGTCCCGAGTAACTAAACAAACTAGACAAGTTTCCCCGCAGGTACATCCTCGTAAGGTAAAGTCTGATCCTCGATGGCAACCCCATAATAGGAATCGCATAGCAACTCCTCCGCGATAAGTATACCTACAACGTTATCCTGTCAGGATGGGAGCAAGTACTGATTCTAATAAACTAAATATACGAAGCATGAAATGAACATGAGTGTAATAAACAGGAAGCATGGCATATCACAATCTATCATGGCAAAGATACACATATCATAGAGACAGATGTATATGTAATATTTAAAACTGTAGCAGGTACGTGATCGTCAATAGGTATACAATGTACTGTGGCACATGTAAATAAAATATACATACGTACAAGTGTACAAGCATAGGTGTACATCCGTACAGAAATGCGGGATAATGGCCTACGACAAGGTATGCATATAAAATGCGACCTTGCTCGGTACAGTAGAGGGGGCATGATCACGTACTCAACTATCAGTTTTCCCATAATCCAGATTCTAAACATGTGAGAGATACGAGAACAATATAAAATATGGTGGATACTGAGAGCAGTATAAAGTATGTGAAACATGGAGAGATATGACTTGCAGTTTAGGTATCGGTATTTAACATAGTTTATACACAATTCATTATATACAGTAAATAAAATTTGTGGAGGTACTTGTCTTGTGCAAAGCAACGGTATGTATATGAGGTTATAGATATCCGGGTGTCCCGTTACTTTAAAAAGGATATATAAACTTAGTTTTTATACTAAGCTAAATACTAGGACACTAGTGGTGCAACACGACTTTCTGACTGGACACCTAGCCAAATGGTGACTTTAGCATAGG
>JANAVB010031816.1:0-52500 GCA_029216955.1 Iris pallida
CGACACGAACATTCTTGGTCACTACATGCTTACACGGCTTGAGCTTGTGTCGGGCCCAATCCGGACTAGTTTGGTACAACCGGTTCACTTAAATGTCAAATAATATTAATAATAATAATTAAACTATTTATTAGGTCATGTCACAACTTAGCCTGGTTTTTCTAGTTAGGACATCACTATGACTCGGTCTTCCTGCATGGTTAATACACTAGTCAAGGCACGCCACTGTACTATCCATGGCACGATTTCTAGTCATCTGGTACTTCAAAAGTCTACCATACTAAAGTCATCTACCGTAATAATTAACTAAATAATTATTTACAAAATCTAAAAATCACCATTTAATAAATAATTAATAAAAATATTTCAAATTTTTGGGAAGGGGAGCTATATATATATATATATATATATATATCTATATATATATATATATATATATATATATTATATATTATATATATATTATATATATATATATATATATATATATATATATAATATATATATATATATGCCAATGGCACGCGGTTACCGGTAAGACCATTGGCATGTTAGGGGGAGGTCTCAGGATCGAGTCCCAATGGGGGCGATTGTAGGCGTTTTCCACGGTCCCCGGGCCAAAGCCGACTGGGTAGCTTTAGTCCACAGACTTTGATTTTTGAATATATATATATATATATATATATATATATATATATATATATATATATATATATATTATAAGAGAGAGAGAGAGAGAGAGAGAGAGAGTAATCCCCACTCTACGGTAGCCATCAGAATAATATACAGAGTTGTCCCAACTCGATGGTGTGCTACAAATGTGCCCCTCATGACGAGAGCTCCAAATCCATTGTATAGCCAGAATAATGGGTATGTCAGTAGCCAAAAAATCTTTCCTCCCTATGCATCTAGGTAATCAAGCTAGTTGTTTAGTCTGAACATGTTCATTCAGGATTTCGGGTGTTGCATTCAGCATAATCCATCCTAGACATGATACTCCCCTCGAGGATACAAGACTGGACAAGACAAGGTGAATTATAATAAGCCACAACAGAAATATATTAAGTTGGAAGCCGGAGTGTGCTACGACAGCCACTATGTATCAATACTGGACATATAGAATCAGGAGTGCGCCATGACAGGCCACTATATTCATTACGAGACAAAATGTACAGGATAGGTGGGATAGCAACTACGTGCTTAAGTAATCAAGATCGGGACTAGACATGTCATAAATAGCAATAAATTCGAGTAGGCATGGCAGTGCATAGTAGAAAACATGTCATGGCATATACAGGAAAATAATAAGCAAGAAAAAAAATCAAAAAATTTGGAATAAAATTAGAAAATATAGAACTTGGGTATCCTGACAATATACCAGCAGTATACTCTAGTATACCGATGGTAACGGTTTAAGACCACAACAAGTTCTCTTTCGTAAAAATATGCAGCACCGGTATACAGTGGGTACAGACCAGTACACGGGCAGTACATCGAAAATGAGAGCACAAAAACTCTCTGTTACAATTTGGGCCAAAATCGGTATGCCGTCAGTATACACCAGTATATCGACGGTATGCCGTTCCCCGGACTAAAATCTAGTAGTCCATGAAAGTTCAGATTTCTGAAATCGAAATTGCGTCCAGAAATCCACCAAAAACAAGTCTAGCAAAAGTAATAGTAGGGGTAAGTCTCATATAGCATATGGACAAAGTCTCATTGCACTCACTCCGGTGTCATTCCCGATACAGAGTTTTTCAACTAAAAAATAATCAGACTTTGCAGGAAATCAAAACCTATCTCAAACCAAATTTCGAGACGGGCAAATAGACGATAATCTTGAAGAAATATTTAGTAAAGCATGTAGGCAATAATGAAATATCGATACTGAAAATGAAAACACTAGTAAGCAATAACGTTCAGAAGTTCGATAAGATGTACTTGCCTTAACAAGATTCCAGCCTAACACTTCTACTACACCATCAAGAGGGGTTCAGAAACCATCGAAACTAAGCTCCTAGCTCACGAGGAAAAATGGAGAGGAAATGAAAGAGGAGAAGATAAGGGAGAGAAACAAAAAAATTCGAAATAAACCGAAGGGGTATATATAGACGGGGTGAATTAATCGTGATCGTCGGATCTGCCATGTTAGCGATCCATGACTCGACCTAATTAATCTTGTTCGTTTAAAAGAAAGCCAAGTATCCATTGGATAATGAGTGCTTCAGCACTATCCGAAATATCAAAATACTATTCACGAAAATATGAAACACTATTTACGAAAATACCGGGACTTAGAAAATATCCTAAAATGGAAATATCATTCGAACAGTATACCGGCGATCTAGACCAATATATCGGCGGTATGCCGGTCAAGAAAAAATTCTCTATTTGAGAAAATTTTATGGTTATGCAAAAATCAAGAAAATACAAGATACAGTACAAAATACATATACGTATACAAACACAGATACTGTGAGATGAGTCTCACATTCTATTCCCAATATTTAGTATCATAGCGAGGTTCGTTCATTCTGGTCTGATATCAACATTATTATAAATAATCCAAATACCATGTGTATTTGGATTATATATTCTAAGCTAAAGGTATATTTATGATGGATAATAGGGTCATTTTGCAACCCCACTAAATTAAATTTATAAGCGGATTGTAACTTTCTCATCCATAACTTTCTTGCTTTCCGTTCTCCATATTCTCAGAAAAGAAATAAAGTTTCCCAATCTTTTGTCAAGCTCTTATACATACGTATCATTTTCTTTCTTTCTTTTAAATATATATACTTTCTAATAAATAATTCATCCATTCCACTTCTACTTTCTGTTCTGCAGTATTCTCCGTAGTAAACAAAGGAAGAAAATAAAAACATGCAATATTAACGATGTCTTGTGCTAGATGTTGTGTTAGAAGACGAAAGAACTACGTGCTACAAGGTCCTCTCTCTTCCAATGTCTCCATTATTTTATGGTTTTTGAATTGATTAGCATTATCCAATTTTGAAAAAAAAAAATTAATATTTAGTTATGAATTATAATAAATTTTAAATAAGATTTTTATTTTGCATTAGATTAAGTTAAATTATAACAAAATTAATCCAACCAGATTAATTTAAATTAAATTATAAAATATATTAATATTTATATTAGCTAGAATTGTGTTATTTAAATTTGGCTTACATAATTTTTTAGATATATTAGAATCAAAATTATAAATTAGGTTTAATAATATGTTTATATTATATTTGAATTATGGTAAATTAGATTTTTAGATTCTAAATCATGAATTCGATACTTATGTGTCATGCCTTGCTCCCAAAATACGGCGAGCCGAGTACGTAATAACATCCCCAGGCTACGTGACATATGAATACTCCAGTACCCATATTCGCATTGTCGCCCGTATGGTACTATGATAGGTTGATAATAGGTCACATGTTGCATAAATAATAAATGACAGGTTAATTAAAGGATATCTAAACTATAAATAGAAATTTTATTATTCTACCTGATTACAACCATTAATCCATACATATATTACATTACCAACTACAAAGTTTTACTAGCTGATACCAGGTCAACCTCCTCTTTGTCTCATTCATAAAGCTTCTCTTCAGTGTGCATTTGCATTCTCTTCTGACCTTCATCAAAACCTAGTGAACAAAACTAGGTCGTCAATACGACGAGCAAGTCCTCGGTCAAGGAATGAGATAAGCAAAATAAGTTGATAAAATTATTTAGATTAATTGGAATGAAGAAAATTAAGGATAAGCTTTGCAAAATTGAAATCCACTTAAAATATAATTAGTTTTCTAAAAATTCTTAGACTACGGTTATAATACAGGAATAAGAAGAGCCTCTTACAAGTCCTAAATGCAAAATGCAACATTTAGAGAAATACTTCTGGATCACACAACTTCTATTTTCTTAACAATAATTCTATTTACTCGGGATCAGGTTTATACTTAATGGGCGGTGCTTAGATTTATCTGTTCATTAGTATCAGAATCACATATTGATGTGATATATCAAGATAACGCATGAGTTATTTTTCGAGTTATCGGAGTCAAGTGTTAAAACAATTGTCGTATGACTTGAAATTTTTAAGAATATCGGAACCAAACTACATTGGATATTACAGGACTGAATTTGGGGATTCAGAATCGAATGGAAATCAGGAAACATGAAAGTGAGCTAAGCCTCACCTCGGACATCGTATGGCCGTACGAATGCCGATAACAGGAACTGATCAGTTTGTAAAATATAATATTACAAAGATTTCGAAGGTGTGATCCAAAGTTTTTTCTTCCATCCCAAATGCAATTCTTACCAAAATGTAACTTAGTTAAAGTACATTTCAATTGTGTATCTCATTTTTCGTGTGATAGAGAACACATATTAAACGGGAATAAAGCTAAGTAGGAGATTCCATCTTAGCGGAATAAAATGTCAAACTAGAATTTGTGTGCCTAAGGCAACACTTTCAAGGATTTCAGTATTATATTTATATTAGGAAATTTGATAAAATTTGGAACTACAATTTAACCATTTCGACTTTCCAAAATGGCTAACTCTGGAATTTCTCAAAAATTCTGGCAGACTCTCCTTTGTATTCGTTGATTCCAAAAATTTTCAATGGACAAATATAATAATAAATGGGTACGCCGACCCCTTCGGTGGAGCAACCCTCAAACACCGGAACTCACGTAAGCATTGTATATAAAATGTGATTAAATATAGACTTTCTTACCTTAGCAAGTAAATAAGCAAGTAATAAAATTTTATTGTGTTATTGCAACTTGTTAAATACTACCTAAGTTCAAAAACAAAATTATTAGTAGCGCAACGATATTAAAACCTTGCTTCCAAATCACATACAAAATAATTTTATAAAATTTGTATTATTGTCTTGTTATAAATTTTATACAAAATTAGATCTAAATATTCAACTTAACTCATACTTGCTACACATCATATTTAGCTTCTTAAGGGTACGAAAGGAAATTTAAAAATTGAAACTTAGTAGGTGTAGGGTTACCTTAACATGTAGCTACCTATAATCATCCATATTAGGTACGTAATCATGTCAAACTATGTTAATTTGATTTATTTTAAAGTATGGACAGAAATGATGTTTATAATAAAGTAAAAGTTATCGATCCTACACCTTCAAAACTAACCGGACGTGTACATATCATACTAGAGATATATCCATATGTAAATTTTTCGAATTTAAACAAGTATAGGGATTTTGCCCATAAGTGGTACCAAAATTTAATTTAAGTTTTCATGAAAATATAACTCATGTGTTGTGTCCGTAAACTATATCATGATATATAGGTATCCATGTATGTATGCGACTCATAGGTTGTGTCCACACATCTTCATATATATATATACATATATATATATATATATATATATATATATATATATATATATATATATATATATATATATATATATATATATATATATTGAATCCATCATCGATAGTAAAATCAAAACCATTTTCTAAAAATATGTACCTCTCACATATTTGCACTCGACGAGTAAATATGAAAAACGCAAATTCCTGTGCGATGTGCAATACGACTACGCGACGTATAAATACAAAAAAATCAGTACTAAAAATATAGTAGAAATTTAGGAGTTTTACATCCTACCAAACTTACAAGAATTTCGTCCTCAAAATTAAGAATATTTGGGGGTTGAAAGGTACATGGGTATATCGATAAGGCAACACGCCGAATCATTGAGCGAGGCAAGGGAACGATGTTCAACACAAGCATGCTTTAGAAAATCGTGTTTTTGAAGATAAATCATGGATAAGTTAAGGCAATAAAATCACGATAACACGAATTTGAGAATAATAAGGAATAAAGAGAATACTTTAGGACTTGGGAGATATGGGTCATAGGGAGGAAACGGGGTGCTAGTCATCTAGGTTGGGAGCTCCAATAAAAGGATGATTGGAATCACCCAAGTGATTAGGAGGTCACAATAATAGGTTTAGGGTCGAGGAAGGAACGAGTAGTTTAAGACGAAGATAAAGTCACATTGAATGGTAATGGGCATAAGTGATAGGATAGCTAGAGGGAATTTACGTACAAGCGTCTTCGCCCTTCTAAAATAGGTGAAGGCAAAAGCAATATAGAGTTCAGAAATGATATTATCGAATACGAATACGTGGTTCAAAGGCGACCGAATAATTTCAAAAATAATTTTCAAGGCAGTCGTGGATGGGACTCTAGAGGACAAGTTTAGCTATGTCCCTATCCACGTAGAACAATAAATAAAAGTGAACCAAAGTGCACTTGGTTGATCAGACCATCATGCACCAGTTCTAATTAGACAATATGTTAGTGGGGGCCCCAATAAAATAGATGTCCTTGATCAAGCTTGAAAAAAAGTAAGCTTGCAAAAATTAGGCTATTTAGCAGCATTAGTCACGATGGTAAAAATATAGGTACGAGAGCGTAAGAGTGAAAGAAAGTAGAATTAGTTCAACTCCTTAAGTATCTAAGTCTTGTCATGTAATAGTTCCTATACATTCATCCTACTATCTTTTGTCTAAGGCTTAGTGGGCTAGATAAGTTAGGGTCCTATAAAGGCTATAGTCTAAGTAATCATGTTAATATGGGTCACAAGGAAAAAGAAATGTTAGGTCGTGAGGTGTCTACCCAACTTACAAGAGTTAAACTAGTAGAACAATTGGTCATGTCTACCTAATATAGGTTACCTCCCTAATCACTTTCAAGCACGAAAGAAGAATAAGAATCAACGGTAGAGGGAAGCAAGAAAGATGCAAATCAAGGGAGTCAAAGTAGAATCGAGGAGGTCAAGTATGTGGATGAGATTCTAGACTTTAATCCTATTCGCAGGCTTGGTTGGTACGGTAAAGTAGCCAAACAATTTATCTTGACCTGCATGGGCCACCACAAAAACTTATAACGCCCCAGTCCCAAAATATGTAGGACTAAGTACGTAGACATGTCAGTTGTATACATACGAAGTACATGAGCCTTATATGTATACATAAACTGTAAAATGCAGTAATCCAAGACAAACTAAATCTCATCCACAATGAAAAGAATAATAATATAAAAATCAACTTAAATATTTCGTTGGGAGGAGACAAAGTCCACTACCAACTATCTCAATGAAAGAAATGTACAAGAATCGATCCATAAAATGGCAAGACAAATCAAGCGCAATCGTCTTCGAAGGAATGGAGAGAATCATGACCTTGGCTAGAATACCTGCGGTGAATCATGAAAGCACACACCTGGGGAATAACCAGGTCCTCAAACGGACGTAGCAAGATACAGGAAGAATAAGCTAATATGAATTGTCAGAATAATAAAATAATATATAAAGGACTATCCTAGACACAAATATGCTATGAAGATTCTAATCGCCTAATGCGCAAATTAGAGGATAACTTTCATGCACATGGGTAGGATTTTAGGCTATGTGTACGTAACAGGCATCCATTCATCTGTATCCGTCTGTAACGTCCAAAACGTCAGAGGGCATCTGCAAATAAATTGCCACAGTTCCATCCGAAGACTGTGGTTTACCTGTTTGGATTTCCATACGCACTAGCGACTGTCCTCCTCCAATATTTTCCACACTATTCAAGTTATGTCCGGGACTCATCCAGTTTTGTAACTGCTTGAGTCTCTAAAACCCTAATCATAGCAATTACGATCATCTACTGTCACACGACTTTAGAGATGGCCAGTCCATAAGTCATGTCCCTAGCAAAATGTCTCAAACCGTGTAGTGTGAGTGTCATGGCCCAAGGAGATATAAGGATATCCCCCAACAAGAAGGTAGTCCGCTAAAACTAAGTTAACATGCATATAGTAAAGTAAAACGTCTAATAGAGTCGCTTGCACCCAAGTGTGGCTTGGACGCACAGTTTATAACAATTAAAAATAACAAATATGAAATAAAGTAAATAATACGAAAAATAAATAACATGACAGTTAATTATCAAGGTATACTTGTCTGTTGCGACGCCTGGTGATCTGCCTGGTGTGGTACAATAAAAGTGGTACAAGATTGACTTCGGTGTTACAACTATGCAAGGGAGCCTCTGTTGATGATACGAAGTATTCCATCGAGTCCAGAATGGTCAACTTAGTTAGGTTTGACATGATGTAGTGCAGAATTATTTGTATGCTACACATTGTGTCCCAAATTATGTATATATACATTTATTGTGTCCATGAATGGGTTTCCCCTAAATTTAATACCTATATTAATATCATGTCTTCATAAGATTGGGATTTATCATAATTTTTTTCCATATATTTCAGAAATGTAGCTAAACCATATTAATTTAAGAAATTTGGAAAGTCAAATTAGGGAAAATTTTAAGAGAAAGAAGGAAGAGGACTTGCCTTGGTTCCTTGAAATGGACTAGATATTCTTCTAACTTTTCCTAGCATAATCCAATCAAAGGTTGAAATTATATATATATACATATATATATATATATATATATATATATATATATATACATAAACCTAATTTTGGCCTAGGTTTGAAATTGAAAAGAGAAATGGAAAGGAAATGGGGGTTTACCTAGGTTTTGAGAAGTGGAAGAGGAGGAGGAGATATTTCTCGAGGGGGTGTGGCCTGCGGCAGCGTGGCCGGCAGTTGTGGCGGTCGACGGTGACTGCAGCAGCGGCAGCAGCAGTGCAGCAACAGTAGCAGCAGCTGTAGCAGCAATAATGGCAGCAGTAGCAGTAGTAAGAGGAAAGGATAGAGAGTGTTGTGTGGAGGAAATGAAGGGGAATGGAGAGAATGAGAAGAAATAAAGGATGAAGAAGGTGTTTAGGTGTCACATTAAAGGGGTTCCTCTCATGCACCCTAGCCATGTGGCAAAGCAAGTGCCACCTAGTCTAGGAATGTGACACCTTTCCTCCCATGGGTTGCCACATGGCCCCATGAGGTGGCACACTCCCTAAATAAAATTTACAAATTTTGCTTAGGCCAAAATGCAAAGTTTTTATTTTTTATTTTTATAAAAGTGTAAATAAAACTTTATTATCATTATATTACCATTTGTTATTTATAATATTATTAGGAAAATAATTAGGTCATAAATAAAAAATGTTTTATGGAGTACGACTATTACACTCTACACACCTTACAAAAATTTCGTCCTCGAAATTTAAGTTTAAAGATAAGCTTTTCAAAAAACGATCATAGAGGAGAACAAAATATTCTACCCATCTTACAGAGATGAAGCAGTAGTTTACAAACTATTAAATAAAATATCTTGAAACTTATGATATATATATATATTTTAAAAGCTTCACGAAAATAGAAATAATTCGAAAGTACTAGAAATCATCTAGGTTCTTGAAATTCCATATGATCAAATAAAATAGTCAAATACTATGTTGTTTCAAACCATAACCATGTATGATCTCTGAATTCAAAATCATATTCCTTATTCTCATTGTCTGGCGTGATATAGTAATTTGTTGTGAGACTCGTCTCACAGTATCGGTATTTATATACGGATACGTATTTTGTAGTGTATTTCATATTTTCTTGATTTTCGTAATGCTTTAAAATTTTTCTAACTTATAGATTTTCTTCTTGGCCGGCATACCGCCAGTATACCAGAGTATACCGACGGCATACCGTCCAGACAGATTTTCCACATTTTAGATATTTTTGATTTCAGATATTTTCATGAATAGTGTTTCCGATATTTTCGTGAATAGTTTTTTAGATATTTTGATGAATAGTATTTAGATATTTTCATGAATAGTGTAGATGCACCCTATTACCCATTGGATATTTGGTTTTGTTTTGATGGTTAGGATTGACTTAGATCTTCACATGGATCACCATCCGACGGCTAAGATTAATTTCCCCTTCTATATATACCATTTTACTTTCTCTCTCCTCTCTCTTTTCATTCTCTTCACTCTCTCTTCATTCTTCTTCCCTTCTCTCCCCCTTGGATCTTGTCAAGAGCTTGGCCTTGAGACCTTGGGTGTGGTGTCTAACCCCCCTAGGAGGAGGAGTAGAAGATTAGGCTTGGAGCTTAACCTAGGCAAGTACATCTTGCCAAATCCATGAACCATATTATTTTGTTGTCATTTTTTTTCCCTTGGTGTTAAATGCTTAGAATTTTCCCAAACTTATTTTGTTAAATATGTTTTCCTTATGATTTTCGTATATATGCATGTTTCCAAAATTTGTTTAAGCAAGGTTTTAATTTTCTGTTAAAACCCAATATGGACTTAGTAGAAAACTTGGTATCAAGAGTGATACTAGTGTTACCATCATGGATCTTAGTCATATATACATATATGAGGCCCTCACATAGTTTGTATATCATGGATTTTGAGTTTGGTGGCAATCGGAACCCGTTTCGGTGTCCCGAGAACCTCTGTTTGAGAGTATTTTGAGGTATTGATCAATCAAATATTTTGATTTGTGAAAACTAATACTTCCATGTTGTAGGAAATTCAATTCTATTCAATTTTGACTTTTGAAAGTCCGAATTTCGATTTAAAATAAAGTTTTTATGGCCGAAACAAGTTTTGGCAAAATTCTGAATTTTGTTGCTGTTTGAAAAACCGGTATTCCGTCGGTATACCGCAGTATACCACCGGTATGCCATTTTTTTGCACCAGAAACCTTCTGTCTTTAGGCCGGTGTACCGCCGGTATGCCGTTTTATGCTGTTTTAGTCTATTTTTGCCCGTTTTTGTCCGTTTTTGATATTTTCTTCGATTGTAATGATTTCTTAACATGATTAGATAATCTTGTATTGTTAGAGAATGCTTGTACACCCTATATACACTTGATACTTGCGCATGTTCAATCATTTTGCTATGAAATGTACTTAGTTTTAATTATTCTTCCCCACATGCTATGATATGTTTTTTGATAGATCCTTTCTTACAAGCTATGTTAATTGTTGCCATGCCTTCTTTGCTTACATGATAGTGGCCCGTCGTGGTGTACTTTTCTTACATGTCTCCTTTGCTTACTAGATAGTGACCCGTCGTGGTGCACTCTCGTACATGTCTTCCTTTCCTTACATGATAGTGGCCCATCGTGGCGTACTTTTCTTATATGTCTCATTTGCTTACTAGATAGTGACCCGTCGTGGTGCACTCTCGTACATGTCTTTCTTTGCTTACATGATAGTGGCCTGTCATGGCGCACTCCCTATAGTGGCTCGTCGTAGCGCACTCCTAGCTTCCAGTTTATGATATTTTCTTGTTATGGCTTGTTATGGTGCACATTCTTGCTTTTGTCCAGTCTTGCATGTCTCATGTCTAGGATGGATTCTGTGGAATGCCACACCCAGAATCCAACAAGAAAATGTTAAGGACTAAACAACTAGCTTGATTACTTAGATCATTGAGAATTTCCCAGTAACCTGTTGCCCCTTTGGTCTTGGCATTATATATATATGCATTGGGATTTGGAGCTATCTGTCATGATGAGCACACTTCCAGCGCACCGTCGAGTGTTGCACTACTATAGGGTACATTTGTCTCCTGGGCGATGTACTACTACTAGGATACATTTGTCTCCTGGGCGATGTATCCACTATTACCATTGGCTTGGACCATTCAGGTAGTAGCAGGCAGGAGCTGGACTTGGAATTTTCAGACTTGCATTTGTTAGTAATTAGGATTGTGATAACCCTAGTTAGCTAATGTATAAAGCCGTACTCATTGCTTGGCCGTGACTATTGTATGGAGTCCAGTCTAGTCTAGTTTGTCTAGGCAGTGTCCGAATTTGTTTATTTTTAGTACATCCTTGTTTATGCTTTACTTTTGCCGGTAAATGATTAGATACTAAAGTTCTATTCAGGATAAGGGTTACAATCCCGGTCCTTGTTTGGTTTACGGGTTGTAACTTGGGTTCCAAAATACTTCCTAAGTCATCTAATCATTTGTCGTTCTATATAGACATGACATGCTCATATGCTCCAGTTACATGACATGCTCACATGCTCCAGTTACATAACATGCTCACATGTTCTAGTTACTTAACATGCTCACATGTCTTGTTTATGTTTCATGTTCACATGCTTCCTTTTCCTTACATGTACACAGTTTACATTACGTCACATGTCCTTTACTTTATGCTACATGTTGCTTTACTTATTATCTTTTCTATTCTCGGGATAAGTATTGGTAGTACACGAGTCTCGATTTACTTTTATTTATTTCTGTCTCTATCCGTTGCTATGATTTGCATGCTGGTTTTAGTTCATAGTTTGGCTTCCTTTGTGGTACTTGCTATTGGGGGTCTGACCCCACTGGTTTTGTTTGGCCAGATCTGATAGAGGAGCCCGGAGGATCTTCCGTACCTTTCACTCGTTGGTGATTACCCAGAGCACCAGAGTACCTTAGTGGGTTTTCTATTTCATTCTCCCACTAGTTATGTACATTATTTTTTTGTGGCGTTTAGCCTCCGAGCACGTGTTTAGCTCGTGTTTTGGACTTGACATTTAGCCTACGGGCCAGAACATGATTTGCGTATTCTAGACTATAGCTAGAGCTTATCATGTATGACTATTACTCTTGCTAGTCTTTACTCTGTATTACTAGCTTCATGATCATTGATATATGATAGTTTGGGACGCTTTACTATTTTATATTCCAGTTGATCTTACTTCTTGCACATTGTTTACTGCCTGTGATTGAGATACCTAGGATTGCTTGACCTAGGATCGACTGTTGGCTTGTAGCAGTAACCCCCATCTATACAGCTTATACGTTATTTCGGAGTACTGGAGTACTTTGGTATACGTAGCTGGCCTGGTCCGTCCCTACTTGCCAGTATTCTGGTTCTGGGGCGTGACACTTGTGCCTCGCCATTGCGCATATGGCTGCAACAAAGATACCATTTCACTATCAGGGTTTGCTACCTCTTCCTTGATAGCCATAGAATGAGTAGAAAATATGATTGTGAAGTAGTCTTACAAGTTAGGGTGTCTTCAGTAATTCAAAATAGATTCAAATATCAATACTTAAATTCACTCTTCTAAATATCATCATCCTCATTTTATTAGTGTCAACAAATAATAATAATAACATAATATGGGATAATGTCTTTTGAAAAAATTAGTACTAAACCTCATATATTTACACTATCAAAACACAAAATATCATATAAGATTATTCAGGCCAACCATTTTCAAATCCAAAATAAAACAAACTTGATTTATGAATATCAAGCATGAAAACCAGTTATGAAGAATGTTATTAAGATCCCCGAAATCTTAATAAATTCTTGAATCATGTTTCAAGAATGTAGTGCCTTGCCAGTCCGGATGGCTGCAATAACTTTAATTTTCATGATTCAATTGAAGAATTTTTGGAATCTTGACATAATTAAATAAATATTCCTTCACATGAAATTCAATTACAGATCCAATTAAATAATGCTTCACGAAAAAATCTATTAAAAAATCAATGAGAAATGCATACATGAGTATTTAAGTAGAGGACAATTACTGGGATCGATGATACTGCTGAAAAATAAAATTAGATGGAGAAACAAGAATATAATTCAAGATTCTAAATCAATGAAATATAGATTAAAAAAAGGAGATTGAGAAATTTCAGGGATGTTGGGAATTTATGAAAATAGAGAATAAAATCTGACAAAGAAATAGGACGAGTAAAGATTAAGGAAAGGATAAGATCAAGATACTGGGAAATCATATTACACTAATTAAGATATATAATATATATATGCATGTACCTTAAACAAGATACTACTAGTCCTTATTTACTCAATAGTTCTCCCAAGTCATATATACATATATATTAATCCTACAACATACTACACTCATTCTATTTAAAATATTAGATCATGATGAGCCTATTGGCTAGGTAGTTCTTACTCCCTTACTATCCCAATCTATACTATCTAGATAAATCTAACCCTAGATTTACTATGGATACCAAGTATAAGATCGTTAAGGAATTTTTAGCTCCTACACCAAGGCACTGTAATAAGAAAACTTGTTTAATTATCTATGAATTAGTTGACCTAAACTTTGAGTATTATCCTTATACTACCCATAACTTCCCAATATTATCTACATCCTACATGACAATCTTAGGTTAGAATTCTTAACTATATAAAATCACAATAGGATATACATTAGGTAAGAATATATAGGATAAACAGAATGAAACACAGTCGAGGGATGAAACTTGTAGAGGATATTCCCTAACCTACGATTTTTGTAGACTTTTCCTAAGAATGTATCTTAGGTTCTATAGCTTAACCTATATAGGTCTACTCAAATCTTGGCCTCAATCCTATCCTAGGTTTTCTATTTTTCGAGACCTGCATGGGCCACCACTAAAAGACGTGTCACGCCCCGCTCCCAAAATACGTCGAGCCGAGTACGTAACAACATCTACAGGCTACGCGACATATGAATAATCCAGTACCCATATTTGCGATTGTCGCCCGTAGGATTCTAGGATGGGTTGATTACAGGTCACATGATGTATAAAATAATAAATGACAGGTTGATTAAAGGATATTCTAAAGTATAAATAGAAATTTTATTATTCTACCCGATTACAACCATTAACCCAATACATATATTACATTACCAGCTACAAAGTTTTACTAGCTGATACCAGGTCAACCTCCTCTTTGTCTCATTCATAAAGCTTCTCTTCAGTATGCATTTGTATTCTCTCCTGACCTTCATCAAAACCTAGTGAACAAAACTAGGTCGTCAATACGACGAGCAAGTCCTCGGTCAAGGAATGGGATAAGCAAAATAAGTTGATAAAATTATTGAGATTAATTCGGAATGAAGAAAATTAAGGATAAGCTTTGCTAAATTGAAATCCACTTAAAATATAATTAGCTTTTTGAAAATTCTAAGACTACGGTTGTAATACAGGAATAAGAAGAGCCTCTAACAAGTCCTAAATGCAAAATGCAACATTTAGAGAAATACTTCTAGATCACACAACTATTTTCTCAACAATAATCCCATTTACCCGGGATCATGTTTATATTTAATGGGAGGTGCTTAGATTTATACGTCCCATTAGTATCAAGATCACGTATTGATGTGATATAATCAGGATAACACATGAGTTATTTTTCGAGTTAGCGAAATCAAGTGTTATAACAATTGTCATATGACTTGAAATTTTTTAAGAATATCGAAACCAAGCTACATTGGATATTAAAGGGCCAAATTTGGGAATTCGGAATCCAATGAAAATCAGAAAACAAGAAAGTGAGCTAAGCCTCACCTCGGACATCGTATGGCCGTACGAATGCCGATAGCAGGAACTGATCAGTTTTGTAAAATATAATATTGCAAAGATTTCGAAGGTGTGATCCAAAGTTTTCTCTCCCATTCCAAATACAATTCTTACCAAAATATAACTTAGTTAAAGTATATTCCAATTTTGTATCTCATTTTTTGTGTATAGGGAACACACATTAAACTGGAATAAAGCTAAGTATGAGATTCCATCTTAGCGGAATAAAATGTCAAACTAGAATTTGTGTGCCTAAGGCAACACTTTCAAGGATTTCAGGGTTATGTTTATATTAGGAAATTTGATGAAATTAGGGACTAGGATTTAATAATTTCGACTTTCCAAAATGGCTAACTCTGGAATTTCTCAAAAATTCTGGCAGAGTCTCCTTTGTATTCGTTGATTCCGAAATTTTTGAATGGAAAAATATAATAATAAATGGGTAGGCCGACCCCTTCGGTGGAGCAACCCTCAAACACCGGAACTCACGCAAGCATTGTATATAAAATATGATTAAATATAGACTTTCTTACCTTAGCAAGTAAATAAGCAAGTAATAAAATTTTCTTGAGTTATTGCAACTTGTTAAATACTACCTAAGTTCAAAAACAAAATTATTAGTAGCGCAACGATATTAAAACCTTGCTTCCAAATCACATACAAAATAATTTTATAAAATTTGTATTATTGTCTTGTTATAAATTTTATACAAAATTAGATCTAAATATTCAACTTAACTCATACTTGCTACACATCATATTTTAGCTTCTTGAGGGTACGAAAGGAAATTTAAAAATTGGAACTTATTAGGTGTAGGGTTACCTTAACATGTAGCTACCTATAATCATCCATATTAGGAACGTAATCATGTCAAACTATGTTAATTTGATTTATTTTAAAGTATGGACAGAAATGATGTTTATAATAAAACAAAAGTTATTGATCTTGCACCTTCAAAACTAACCGGACGTGTACATATCATACTAGAGATATATCCATATGTAAATTTTTTGAATTTAAACAAGTATAGGGATTTTGCCCATAAGTGGTACCAAAATTTATTTAAGTTTTCATGAAAATATAACTCATGTGTTGTGTCCATAAACTATATCATGATATATAGGTATCCATGTATGTATGCGACTCTTAGGTTTTTTTCAAACATCTTCATATATATATATATATATATATATATATATATTATATATATATATTTTATTTGTATATATATATATATATATATATATATATATATATAATCGAAGTGTCCTTTTATTTGTATCGTACACATTGTGTCCCAAATTATGTGTATATACATTTACTGTGTCCATGAACGGGTTTCCCCCAAATTTAATGCCTATACTAATATCATGTCTTCATAAGATATATTTATATATATATATATATATATATATATATATATATATATATATATATACAAATAACTTGAATCGAAGTGTCCTTTTATTTGTATCCTACACATTGTGTCCCAAATTATGTGTATATACATTTACTGTGTCCATGAACGGGTTCCCCCCAAATTTAATGCCTATATTAATATCATGTCTTCATAAGATTAGGATTTATCATAATTTTTTTCCATATATTTCAGAAATGTAGCTAAACCATATTAATTTAAGAAATTTGGAAAGTCAAATTAGGAAAAATTTCAAGAGGAAGAAGGAAGAGGACTTGCCTTGGTTCCTTGAAATGGACTAGATGTTCTACCAACTTTTTCTAGCTTAATCCAATCAAAGATTGAAATTATATATCTATGTAATGGCAGTAATGGCAGCAGTAGCAATAGTAAAAGGGAAGGAGAGAGAGTGGTGTGTGGAGGAAGTGAAGGGGGTATGGAGAGAATGAGAAGAAATAAAGGAAGAAGAAGGTGTTTAGGTGTCACATTAAGGGGATTCCTCTCATGCACCTTAGCCATGTGGCAAGGCAAGTGCCACCTAGTCTAGGAATGTGACAACTATCCCCCCATGGGTTGCCACATGGCCCCATAAGGTGGCACACTCCCTAAATGAAATTTGTAAATTTTGCTTAGGCCAAAATACAAAGTTTTTATTTTTTTATTTTATAAAAGTGTAAATGAATCTTTATTATCATTGTATTACCATTTGTTATTTATATTATTATTAGGAAAATAATTAGGGCATAAATAATTTTTTTTATGGAGTACGACTATAACATTATGTATTAGATCAAATACAATAAAACATGAATTTGATTATTTACGTTTAAATTATGACATTTTTTTGTCTACATAAAATGGTATTAATATTTATAAAATATAAAATATCTTGCACATGCGACGCGTGTGCCCGACATTAGTACATATATATTCTAATTTGGAACTTATAATTCTTATTACAAATAAAGCTGTTAAAATCCTGCCGGCTGCTCTTTACTTATTTTATTTATCACAACCATCTTAATCTTGATTCCGTGTATTTTTTTCCTTTTTTAGTGAACTCTTTATATCATCAGCTCAGAAAGTATGTAGTTTCTTATACATGATTAATTAGTACATTTGGTCACTACATAGGGAAGCCAGATAATGCTCAAGATAAACTTTTCTTCTCTACACAACAAAAGAAAAAGAACAAGAAAACATGTTTCTAGTTCAAGGACTAAACATTACTGTAAACTCATTTGAACGATGTAGAACTCAGCCATAATTATAATAAGCCACTGTTGGAATTAATCCTGCATGTGACCTCAGGAGAACTACTCCTCCCGATGAGCTATTCCTCAGGAGGAGAGCTAGTCTTAAGTTTAGCTATTTTTTTGCTTTGCTTTGTTTTGTGTGGTTCATATTGATTGTTCTTTGCTATTTAAGAAGTGTTGTAACAAAGAAACAACACAGAAACTAATAATAAACACAGCTCTCCCTTTCTCAGTTTCTTGTCTTCCCTCCTTGCATATTAGTGCGGGACCTATCACTCGTTTCTTCATCTGGTATCAGAGCCAGTTGCATACTATGTCGATAGTTACCTCCGGCGAGGCGCAGCGGGAGAGCGGCTGCGGGCTGTTCCATTACCCGCAGCTGACGGCGTCTAACTACACCAGCTGGGTGATAAGGGTGCAGGCGATGACGGAAGACCAAGGTGTATGGGAAGCAATCGAGCCAGCGACCGGGTCGGTCGTCGACACGAAGAAGGACAAGAAGGTGAGGTCGCATCTTCTCCAAGCACTCCCAGAGGACCTCCTAATGCAAGTTGCAAGGAAGACAACGGCGAAGGAGGTCTGGGACTGCCTCAAGACGAGGTTTGTCAGAGCAGATCGAGTGAGGAACACGCGTCTACAGACGTTGAAGAGCACCTTCGACGCCATACGCATGCAGGAAGGGGAGACACTAGACAAGTACACCGGAGGCTCACCGGGATCTCCGTCGAGTATGCAAACTTGGGGGGGGACCCTAAATGAAGCCGACCTGGTAAAGAAACTTTTCGACACCGACCCCAAGCGTTT
This sequence comes from Iris pallida, assembly GCA_029216955.1. Taxonomy (NCBI): domain Eukaryota; kingdom Viridiplantae; phylum Streptophyta; class Magnoliopsida; order Asparagales; family Iridaceae; genus Iris; species Iris pallida. The sequence continues at coordinate 18,800 of JANAVB010031816.1, forward strand.
CATCACCGTGATCGCCGGCATCGAACAATTTTGCGATCTCAACACCATGTTGTTCGAAGAGGCCGTGGGGCGGCTGAAGGCATTTAAAGAACGTACGCGGTCACATGCGTCCGCCGGTGACAGCGGCAATGGCGAAGGCCAGCTCCTACTCACTCACGCCGAGTGGATGGCACGACGAAAGAAGAATAGTGTCATTCCTTCGTCAAACAACAAAGAATCGGCACGAGCTCCTACGGAAGGCGGGAACCGAAGCTAGGGGACACGGTCGCGGCAGAGGCCGTGGCAACCTACCACGCAACGGAGGCGAAAGCGGATCTGGCAGCAGCAGCCGCGACAAGAGCCACATCCGCTGCTTCAACTGTGATAAAATGGGTCACTACTCGACCCAATGCAAGGAACCCAAGAAGGAAGAAGAAGCCAATCTCACACGCATCGACGACACCGAGCCGGCCCTATTGCTTGCTGAGTCGGAGGAGGTTGCGACGGTGTGTGAGGGACGGCAGCACGCCGTCCTGCTGAATGAAGAAAAGGTGTGGCCGGAGCTACAAGGAGGCGAGCATGTCACACCTCCAAATGGGGTCTGGTATCTCGACAATAGGGCCAGCAACCATATGACCGGCGACAAGGTAATCATTCAAGAACTTGATGAAGAAGTCACCGGCAAGGTCAAATTTGGCGACGGGTCAAGTGTGCAGATTGTGGGAAAGGGCTCAATCATGTTTGCCTACAAAAACGGTGAACAATGGGTGCTCCAGGAAGTCTACTACATTCCCAAGCTACGCAACAATATCATCAGCCTAGGCCAACTCACGACAACTGGCCACAAGGTAATCATGGACGAGGACAAGCTGGAGGTGTTCGAGAAAAACTCCATGAGCTTGATAATGTAGGTCAAGCGTGCCCCCAATCGTCTTTATCACATCGAGCTGGAGGTGTCCATACCGGTGTGTCTTCTGGCGAGACTGGAGGACCCGCCATGGCTATGGCATGCACGCCTTGGCCACGCCAACTTTCAAGCAATGAAGGTTCTCGCCGACAAGGAGATTACGGCAGGGGTACCACCGATCATGCACCTGAACCAGTTGTGCCAAGGGTGCTTGGTCGCAAAGCAGGCTAGGCAACCGTTCCAAGCAGAAGCAAGATATCGGGCGAAGGAGCCGCTCGAACTGCTACATGTTGATCTTTGCGGCCCGATCACGCCGACAACACTTGCTGGTAACAATTATTTCATGTTGATTGTTGATGATTATTCACGATGGATGTGGCTATATGTCATGGCAACAAAGACCCAGGTGTGCTTAGTGTTCACAAAGTTCAAGACACAGGCTGAGAATTCTAGCGGACATCGGGTAAAGACGCTAAGGACTGATCGCGGTGGCGAATTCCTCTCTACCGAGTTTGCCAAGCTGTGCGAGATGGCAGGGATCAAGCGGCACCTCACTGCGCCATACACGCCACAGCAAAACGACGTAGTGGAGCGCAGAAACAGGACCGTGATGGCAATGGCGAGATCCATGCTCAAGAGCATGAACGTACCTAGAAGTTTTTGGAGAGAGGCGGTACGACATGCGGTACACTTACTGAACCGTTTGTCGACGAAGGCGATGGGCGAGCGCACTCCGTTCGAAGCATGGGAAGGAAGGAAGCCACACCTAGGACACATTTGTGTGTTTGGTTGCAAAGCACATGCTAAGGTGATGATGCCACACTTGAAAAAACTTGACGACCGAAGCCAGCCAATGGTGTATCTCGGTGTCGAGGATGGATGCAAGGCGCACCGCCTGTTTGATCCACGACGAAGTAAAATCCATGTAAGTCATGATGTAAAATTTAAAGAAAATGTGGCATGGAATTGGAGTGCAGGAACAGGTGACGGGGATCCAACAAACTTCACAATCGAGGAGGAGACCTGTACCGAGCCGATGACGGGCGGTTTTATGCCGTTCGCGGACGGTCCGACTGGCGTGCCAGTGCCCACGATGCAACAAGAGCCGGCCATTCCCACGACGCAACAAGAGTCGACAATTTCCTCGACACCCCCCGTCACTCCGGTGGCAACACCAGCCACTGGATCGACTGTGTCAGGCGACAACAGCACAAGTGACGGACCTATTCGCTACAAGCACATCGACGACATCATGAGAGATACTCGGAGGGTAGTGCTCGAAAATGAAGACATGGACGAGGAAGCCATGCTGGTAGAGATGGAGGAGCCATCATCCTTCCACGAGGCAGTTGGACAACAAGTCTGGGAGCACGCCATGGCCAAGGAGATCGAGTCCATCGAGAAGAACTCAACGTGGACACTGACCACGCTGCCGTCCGGACACAAACCCATTGGACTCAAATGGGTGTACAAGTTGAAGAAGAACTCGAGCGGTGATGTGATCAAGCAAAAAGCAAGATTGGGCGCGAAGGGATATGTCCAGAGGAAGGGGATTGACTTCGAGGAGGTGTTTGCTCCGGTAGCCAAGCTTGACACCGTGCGTGTTATTCTCGCCTTAGCCGCAAATCGTAGCTGGCAAGTTCATCACCTTGATATAAAATCAGCCTTTTTCAATGGGGAGCTCGAGGAGCAAGTGTACGTGACTCAGCCGAAAGGATTCACAGGGAAGAATAAGGAGCACCTTGTGCTCAAACTGAGCAAGGCACTCTACGGGCTTCGGCAGGTGCCACGGGCCTGGAACACACGTCTCGACAAGAGCTTAAAGCACCTTGGGTTCACCAAGTGTGCACAGGAGCAAGCAGTCTACATGAGAGGAAAAGATCATACAAACGTACTTGTGGGCGTATATGTTGATGATCTTATTGTGACAAGTGAAGATCCAAAAGCAATCGAGGAATTCAAGCGCCAGATGATGTCCGAATTCGAGATGAACGATCTCGGTCTACTCAACTACTATCTCGGGATCGAAGTGAATCAAGAAGAAGGGCATATCACAATCAAACAAGCTGCTTATGCCAAGAGAGTGCTGACTCAGTTCGGGATGATGGACTGCAAACCAACCAAGTTTTCCATGGAGCAGAAAACGCAGCTGCACAAAGATCATGATGGACAGCTTGTTGATGCTACAGAGAATCGCCGCGTCATCGGCTATCTCAGGTATCTCCTTCACACAAGACCTGACCTTTCCTTCGCTGTCGGAGTGGCAAGCAGATTTATGGAGAGACCCACGGTGATGCACTACAAGGCGGTAAAGCAAATTCTGCGATATTTGAAAGGGACAGTTCACTACGGACTTGTATATAGATGTAGTGGTAGAGAAGAAGTGATCACCGGCTATACTGACAGTGATCTAGCCGGTGATATGAATGACAAGAAAAGCACCGGTGGTATGGCGTTCTATGTCAACGACAGCCTAATCTCGTGGAACTCCCAGAAGCAGAAAACGGTGGCGCTATCATCATATGAAGCTGAGTTCATGGCGGCGACGGCGGTGGCTTGTCAAGCACTATGGCTAAGAAGCCTATTGGGGGAGCTAACAAGAAAGAAGCCCAAGGCAGTAAAACTATTCATAGACAACCAGTCCGCCATTGCCTTGATGAGGAACCCTGTATTCCATAACCGCGGCAAGCATATCGACATGAGGTACCACTTCATACGTGATTGTGTCAAAAAAGGACTGATCGTTGTGGAATACATTCACACAGAGGAGCAGCGAGCGGATGTGCTCACGAAAGCATTACAGGTGGTGAAGCTTGGGACAATGCGGCACCTGCTAGGTATTCGTGACCTTGGGTCACACCAGGATTAAGGGGGAGTATGTTGGAATTAATCCTGCATGTGGCCTCAGGAGAACTACTCCTCCCGATGAGCTATTCCTCAGGAGGAGAGCTAGTCTTAAGTTTAGCTATTTTTTTGCTTTGCTTTGTTTTGTGTGGTTTATATTGATTGTTCTTTGCTATTTAAGAAGTGTTGTAACAAAGAAACAACACAAAAACTAATAATAAACACAGCTCTCCCTTTCTCAGTTTCTTGTCTTCCCTCCTTGCGTATTAGTGCGGGACCTATCACTAGTTTCTTCATCCACATGACATCTGAAATAAATTACAGAAGAGAATATATGATTCTGAACAAACATTTAACACACTCTATTTTTGTGCATCCCATGTTCTGTAGAAGAGAACCAAAACTGTTCTAGTTCTCTTGTAAAAGCTTTCCCTACCAATGATAACAGTAGAATGGTTGGCACCAATGATGACGTGAAGTTCTGCATGGGGAACTTTCACCTTTATGTTGAAACTACACTCATGAGGAACAAGTTGGTCTTTGCTGCCCTGCAATACTTTAACTGGTGTTCTTGCTATCTTTATGACTTTCAGGTACTCATCCATTGAGTTGGCCACACCACATACGACATTATGCATTGTGTGCCAAGCGGACTGATGAGTGTGCTTCGTTAGGTCAATCATCATGAAGTGAACATCCCTAGAAAAGAGATCAGAAAGTTTCAGTATTTCTTGTTGTTGGAGTGGATGGAGTTCCCAACCTACGTGGAGAAGACTCCGGAGTGCGACGAACGCCGTCTGTGTGTCAGAGAAGTTCGGGGAGGTGACAAGGCCGTTCGGAGAAGCCGAAAAAGCTCAGAAGCTGCCAGAGGAGCTGTTGGAGAGGGAGGGCAGAGTTCAGGCCGAACTCTGCCCCAGGGGAGAGTTCTAGCTGAACTCTGCCTCCCTGTTCCAGAGCCTTGCTGGAAGCAGAACACAAAGTTCTAGCCGAACACTGTGCCAGGATAGAGTTCTGGCCAAAATCTGTGTGTCGGAGCTGAAGTATTTTTCAGGATGATTTAATCACCGTTGGATCGTATCCTATGGTCCAAGTTTTGCTGCGGATTAGGGGGTTTGCACATGGTTATTCCTAACCCTAATCACAACACAACATTGAAAAACAAGAGAGAAAAGAGGCAAGAGTGCCATTGCAACTTTGGGAGAGAAAAAGAAGGATTGAAGGCCATTTTCGAAGGAGGATCATATTCGGGTAATATCTACTCGTCGTCCTTGTTCGTTGTAGCTTTGTAATCATTATTCTTGCTCCTAAGTGTTGTGGGGATCCGATTTGGATCGGGAGAAGTTTGTAGAGGGTGTACTCCTCTATTTCATTAGTGAAGGCTTCTCAGGGTTGGACTCCGATCGTCCCGTGGTTTTTTTTGTAAGGATTTTCTACGTCAAAAATTCTCTGTGTCTGCGTGGTTTGTTTTGGTGTTTTGGTTCGTACGTAGTTTTGCTCAGTTCTCTCGTAGGTACTCTCTAGTTTGAAGAAAGATTTCTGCGTTTCTTTTCCTACAGAGTGGTATCAGAGCCAGTTTCTGGAATTCAGAAGGGTGTCAGGAGTTGACAAGAAAACTAGAGAAAAGAGATGGACGCGAAGCCGGTGTGCATGGTGAACCTGAACGACACCAACTATCACTATTGACGGAGCAAGATGAAAGATTTGTTATTTGTCAAGAAGCTGCATTTGCCTGTATTTGTATCCGAGAAGTCCAGTGATAAATTCGAGGAGGACTGAAAATTTGAGCATATACAGGTGTGCGAATATATTAGACAGTTTGTTGATAAGAACGTGTACAACTAAGTTGCCAATATTGAGCACGCGAAGACGTTATGGGATAAGCTGGAGTCTTTATACGCGAAGAAGACCGGGGTAAACAAGTTGTTCCTGATCCGAATGATGATAGGTCTGCGGTACAAAGATGGGGCATCTATTACGGATCACTTGAGTGATTTCCAGGGTGTGGTTGACCAGCTATCTTCAATGGGAGTCAAGTTCGACGATGAAGTTCAGGGACTATGGTTGCTGTGTACATTGCCATACTCGTGGGAGACCGTACGAGTATCTATGATCGCTTCTTCTCCAGAGGGCTTGGTCAGTCTGGAGTTTTCCAAGAGCGGGGTGCTGAATGAAGAGATGCGAAGACGTTCTCAGGACACTTCATCCACATCCTACCACCCAGAGGCATTGGTTTCAGAGAGCTGCGGAAGGGGCAAAAGTAGGGGTCCAGGTGGTGGCAGAGACAAAAGCAGAGAAAAGTCTAACGGTCGTTATGAGGACTCGGAGTGTTACCACTATGGCAAGAAGGGCCACATCAAGCGGAACTGTTTTGCTTGGAAGAGAGAGAAGAAGGGCGACAAGGGGAAGCAAGATGAGAATACTATAGCGGCGGCCTCGATACATGGAGGCGATATGATCGTCGTAGGTGATGAGGTTATCACAAACCTCACCTGTGATGACAATTCTTGGCTGGTGGACTCAGGGGCTTCAGCACATGTATCTCACAACAGGGCACTATTTGCCACTTATACGACAGGCGAATGTGGAGTGTTGAATATGGGCAATGGAGATGTGTCGAAGGTGGTTGCCGTTGGAGATGTGAATTTGAGAACGAAGACGGGTGCAGTTCTTGTTCTCAAAGATGTTCGTCATGTACCTGATATCCGTTTCAACCTGGTGTCGGTTGGAAGGTTGGATGACGAGGGATTCTTCAGACTTTTTGAGAATAGTCAGTGGAAGCTTTCCAGAGGTTCGATGGTGATTGCCAGAGGAAGCAAAAAGTTCGGTCTCTACTATATAGAGGGGAGTGCACAGGGAGCACAGAAGGTGAACGCAGTCAGTGATGCGTCTATCGAGTTGTGGCACAGACGGCTCGGCCATATCAGCGATAAGGGGATGAGCTACTTGGTGAACAGAAAGGTGATTCCAGGGCTCAAGTCTACAAAGTTGGAGAAGTGCACGCAATGCTTAGCTGGGAAGCAAAATAGGGTGTCTTTCCAAAGTCACCCAAGTTCAAGTAAGCCAGCGTTGCTCGAGTTGATTCACTCGGATGTCTACGGTCCAATGAAGGTAAAATCTATTAGTGGTGCTTCTTACTTTGTAACTTTTATTGATGACTGTTCCAGGAAGGTTTCGGTCTATGCCTTAAAGACCAAGGATCAGGTGCTGCCTACTTTCAAAGAGTTTCAGGCCTCTGTTGAAAGAGAGACGGGCAAGAAGTTATTGTGTGTTCGGTCCGACAACGGCGGCAAATACATCGGTCCCTTTAATGCTTATTGCAGAGAGCAGGGGATACGACACCAGAAGACTCCGCCCAAGATACCTCAGCTCAATGGTGTAGCGGAGCACATGAACAAGACACTGATGGAGAGGGTGCGGTGTTTGCTGTCAGAAGCAAACTTGTCGGGCAGTTATTGGGGTGAGGCTCTTCTCACAGCTGCTTATATTATTAATTTATCTCCTAATGCTCCTTTGCAGGGTGATGTGCCTGAAAAAGTATTATTCGGCGTCATACAATCACCTGCGAGTGTTTGGTTGTAAGGCCTTCGTGCATGTACCGAAGGACGAGAGGACCAAACTTGAGCCGAAGATGAGGCGATGCGTCTTTGTCGGCTACGATCGGGATGAGTTTGGCTATAGACTCTACGACCCGGTGGGAAGAAAGCTCTACAGAAGCAAGGACGTAGTTTTCGTCGAAGATCAGACCATGACCAATACTCAGGATTTCGAGACGCCTTTTGAGGCTGAGGAATTGCCTGAGTTAGAGTCATTTCGCTTCGAGCAATTTCCAGAGGATATCACAAAGGATCCAATTATAGGGGAGCCAGTACATGGAATTGCTTCCAACCTTGATCATCAGCCTGCTGATGGTGTTCAGGATGTCCCTCAGGAGGATGAGCATGCAGGGAGGCAGTTCATGATAAGGAGGAGGCTGTTGGTATACAGCCAGCAGTGGCTCTACTGAAAAGGAGCGACAGAGAGCGTCGACCATCTACGAGATACTCACTGGATGAGTATGTGCTATTGACTGACGGAGGAGAGCCCGAACATTTACAGAGGCTATGGAAGACGAACACATGTAGGAGTGGATGGAGGCTATGCAGGAAGAGATGAGTTCCTTACATGCCAATTCCACTTATGAGCTTGTGCGGTTGCCAAAGGGCAAGAAGGCTTTGAAGAATCGATGGGTGTTTAAAGTAAAGCAAAAGGATGATGCTACTCACCCTCGATAGAAAGCGAGGCTGGTAGTTAAAGGCTACGGTCAGCGAAAAGGCATGGATTATGATGAGATTTTTTCTCCAGTCGTCAAGCAGTCATCTATTCGGGTGGTGCTAGCATTGGCAGCCAGTTTTGACTTAGAGGTCGAGCAGATAGACGTGAAGACAAAATTCTTCTACGGTGATCTTGAGGAGGAGTTATACATGGAGCAGCCAGAGGGATTCTGTGAGAATGGAAAGTCACATTTGGTCTGCCGATTGAGGAAGAGCTTGTATGATCTGAAGCAGGCTCCGAGGCAGTGGTACAAAAAGTTCGAGTAATTTATGGGGATGCATGGCTATGCACGGACGACGTCGAATCGCTGTGGATTTGTGAGATATTTTGTCGATGATGATTTTATTCTTTTATTGCTCTATGTAGATGATATGCTATTAGTGGGTCGGAATGCCACTAGGATAGCGGAGTTTAAGTGCCAACTGGGCACGGCCTTCTCTATGAAGGATTTTGGCGTAGTGAAGACTATTCTTGGGATGGAGATCGGCCAAGAGAGAGAGAGTCTAAGCTGCTACATTTGTCCCAAAAGAAGTACATTCATCGGGTACTTCAGCGTTTCGGGATGGACAGGTCGAAGAAAGTTAGTTGCCCCCTTACGGCCTACTTTAAGTTCACTGAGGAGCAGTGTCCATCTACCGATGACGAAAAAAGAGATATGAAATGGGTTCCATATGCTTCAACTATGGAGAGCCTTATGAATGCTATGGTGTGTACGAGGCCAGACATCGCTCATGCAGTTGGCACAGTTAGCAGGTATCTTTCAAATCCTGGAAGGGTACATTGGAGTGCGGTCAAGTGGATTCTACGATATCTTCATGGCATTGCTGATTAGAGACTTTTTTTGGTGGTGACGAACCAAAGCTGTTTTGGTATACCGACGTTAATATGGCTGGAGATGTAGACACGAGAGGATCGACTTCAGGCTATGTGATGATGTTTGCCGGAGGAGCGGTATCGTGGCAGTCGCGGTTGCAGAAGTGTGTTGCCTTGTCGACGATGGAGTCGGAATACATTGCAGCGACGAAGGCTTGCAAGGAGCTGCTGTGGATGAAGAAGCTGCTACAGGAAAATGGGGCTGAAATAAGAGTAGTATACTTTGCTTTGCGATAGTCAGAGTGCTATTCACCTTGTGAAGAACCAGACATTTTATAGTCGTTCCAAGCACATCGAGACTCGGTATCATTGGATACGGGATGTGGTTGAGAAGAAGGACGCGGCGGTTGAGAAGGTTCATACTGATGACAATGGAGCGGACATGCTCACGAAGGTTCTTCCGAAGGAGAAGTTTGAGTACTGCAGGCAGATCGTCAAGATGACGACCTCCTTCATATAGTTGTGAAGGGAGAGATTTGTTAGAGTGGGTGGGGTTCCCAACCTATATGGAGAAGACCCCAGAGTGCGACGAGCGCCATCTTTGTGTCAGAGAAGCTCGGGGAAGTGACGAGGCCGTTCGGAGAAGCCGAAGAAGCTCGGGAGCCGCCAGAGGAGCTGCTGGAGAGAGGGGGCAGAGTTCGGGCCGAACTCTGCCCCAGGGGAGAGTTCTGGCCGAACTCTGTCTCCCTGTTCCAGAACTTTGCTGGAAGCAGAACACAAAGTTCTGGCCGAACTCTGTGCCAGGACATAGTTCTGGCCGAACTCTGTGTGTCGGGACTGAAACATTTTTTAGGGTGATTTAATCATCGTTGGATCGTATCATACGGTCCAGGTTTTGCTACAAATTAGGAGATTTATACATGGTTATTCCTAACCATAATCACAACACAACATTGAAGAACAAGAGAAAAAAGAGGCAAAAGTGCCATTGCAACTTTGGGAGAGAAGAAGAAGGATTGAAGGCCATTTTCGAAGGAGGATCATGTTTGGATAATTACATCATAAGCACTATGAATATAAATAATTTGGAACTATGACACACAGGCAAATAATGTTGGTGCCAGAAAGTTTACTCACTGCTGCTACTAGTGTTACTAATTTAACCATCTATGGATACTTTGTAGCTAAAGCCAAAGCAATTACGCAACCCATGGAGTGATCAACTATGTGGAAAGAATTCACTTGAAATGGCTTCAGCACAGATATTTCAATCATGTCTATATGATCTTCTATCGTGTACAACCCATCCGTCGGTTTTGGGCTCCTACCAAAGCCTAATAGATCGACTGCAAATATTCTATGACAAAGCTTTGTACTTTCAGAGAGGTTCGAGAATACTATTTCAGCCCACAAAGTAGATGAAGAAAGGAACCCATGTAAAAAAATAATACCTTCAATGGAACCCTTCCCACAATCTTTGTTTCCTGCTATAAAAGTTTACAAAATAAATGATAGCATTGTAGCTAAAGTGGACCTAGAAACCTATATTATCCAAGAGAAAATTATGGTTACCAAGTTGACGTAAACTAAACCAAATGCAGATTTAAAACAATAGTTAAACAAATTTCGGAGGAAATATCATTTTACAGACATGTCATAAGAATATGGAAGCCTTGTGGAGAATTGATTGTTACACAGGTAAGGCTTTGATAAATATAGATTTCCAAAGCCATGGATTGATTATATGGCGTGCACTAGAACCTGATAGCTCCATTGGGTAAGTTTGACTATCATTGAGGAATCTGGTAAATGTAAACTGTGTCCCTTGCTTTATTTATAATGGACAATCCTATGACAAATGTTGTCAATGTTGAACCCAGTGACATAGAGACTAACTTTTGATGGATAATCCAGTGACAATGTTCTCACAGTTGGACCATGTCCAAGCCCGTACAATAAGAATTGCTATTTCCATTTCGCAATCAAGTTCCATGCATTACAAAAGTCTACAATCTACATCAAGTTCCAGATTTAATCTAATCCAAAATGACAAATTAGCATCACATTGATCATACTGATATCCATGCTAAAAGATATCTACCAAATGTTATAGGGGTTGACAATGGACCAATATTTACAAAGTAGATCCTGGTAGTGGCTACTTGGATCTACATAGTATCGAAGGGCTCGATAGGGAGAGGAACTTCGATGCAATAACCTAGGATCCTTCTACGCTACTTGTTTAGATCACAGTTGGGGATAGAACTACCCAAGAACTCCCATTGAATCACCCTGCAACAGACCTTCTAGATCTAGGAAGGGAAAGGTGGAGGAGAAAATTACGTATAACTTTCTGTAGGCAATTTGGAATTATGGTTTCTCCTAGCGCCCTCCTTTATATAGGAAATTATTGATGTGCATACATCGAACCTGGAAACATGACTTGGGGGAACTGCCATGTGCGCACCAAGACCCAATTGGGTCCGACTCACATAACCGGTCCTGGACCAGACCCGATCTGGGCTAAACCAGACCGGTCAGTCTTGTAGTGCTCCGCTCTTGTTGCTTGATTAACTCGGTCGAAATCGAGTATTGGGAAAACTTACCGTCGGCATCGAATCGATCATGGACAAATACATAAGAACCTTTCCAACTAATGAATTGGTTTCTCTTGAAATGAGTCCAAGAGTTTTCTCTGGATATTTTGCTGCTGATTTTGCTGTTTGGTTTTGATGGATGCTTTTCTGAATGGTTTTCGATGATTTGAATTTTGTCCATTTTCATCGATTTTTATAGCATTCATTCTTGAGAATTCTGAGAGAAAGGAACATAACAAGACAGAGTATTAACCAAACTCTTGGTGCTATCGCAGGCGAACGCGTGACGGAAGGCTAAGGACACAAGTGTTCCTCTCCCTTTAGATAATTCTTTAATTTGTGAGCGTGGATTCTCTGTGGTGGTTTGTCCCTTCTCCGCTACTCCTTGCCAGGGCTCATGCGTCAAAGAATTGTATTTCAACTACATAGTCACAGTAGACTGGTCAGGAACCATATTGCATGCATTCCCTTTTTTTGTTATTATATATCACAGTTTATATGGCATGGTATTTTCTTGTATTTTGTTACATCCCGCTGAGGACCTGGTTATCTCTCCAGGATTAGACGACTTTCTGGAGGAGTACGGAGCGGCTTTGGATCCTTCATATATTAATGTCGAGGCAGTTCCTACTGATTTCTAGTCTATTCCTTATTTGAGACATTAGTGGATATTTTTACATCTCTTTTCTTTATATTTTACGGAGGTTGGACTCCGATCTTATGAGACTATTTTTATAGATGTTTGGCGTGAGTATGTTCACCCGGCTATTTTTTGATACACTCATTTATTATCTGGACTTTATTATCTTCTATGTTGAGCTGTGATGAGATTAGATTATATTATTCTGGCCTGTAATAATTTATTATATAGCTTATGTACGTATACGAGGATTCCATATATTGGAGTATTCTTCGTATATGTGTAGCTGGCATATTCACGTACACGGTCCTATGTATTTTAGGACTAGGGTATTACATATTTTTGTGGTGGCCCATGCAGGTCTAGAAATTATTATTGGGTTACACGACTGTGCCCAACAAGCCTGCATATAGGAATAGGAACGGTATCTCATCCAGAACTACTATTTCTACTAATTTCCAATCTTTTCGAAATTCTATTGATTATTTAATTTACCTCATATTTAACCTCTCCTAATATCGTTCTATTCTTTCTCGTGCCAACAGTATGAATCTAAGGAGCGGACGTAATTCCATCTTGGCCATCACCTTTGGAGATGCGGCCACCCAAGAGGAATAAAATCCTCCGATGACTATGGTGATTCCATACCAGCCAGGACAGTCACAGCCTACTACGACGCCGACGACGGTGCATCCAGAGATTATGGTACCGCCAGTCAGCTAGGCTGGGCAGACCACTACCGTGCCACTGGAAGGGAATGTACCACTACCTCCACCACCACCATTCCCTCAGAAGCTTCCACCAAAGTCGGGACCTCAGATGCCTCCACTACCGATCGATGGGAGCCCTACTTCCCAGTTCATGTATGCTGTGATGCAGGCTCAGTGGCAGCAGACTGAGCTGATGAGGCAGACTATGATGACAACATTGGCTAGACCTCCACCTCCACCTCCTGTACCGGTACCAGCACCAGAATCGGCTCTGTATCCTTATGAAGGCTCTATCAAAAACTTTACAGACATGAACCCCAAGCCCATCAGATAACGGAGAAGCTACTAAAGGTGTCACAATGACTTATTAGTACAGAGAAGTTATTGAAGGCATCCCAGTTGCCCGCTTTAGATTGGACGACAACAGTAGATCTACTACTAGAGGATAATGCCCACAATTGGTGGAAGGCAGAAGAAAGGCGACTAGGTACTGGGATCACTTGGAAGGAGTTCTATGATCTATTCTATGAGAGATTCTTTTCCATCCATGTTCGAGATGGTCTATACGACCAATTCCTTCATCTGAAACAATGGAATATGACGGTTGATGAGTATGACTCGAAATTCAATCGCCTGAGTAGATTTGGAGCGGGACTGATCCCGACAGAGCTAGAGAAGGCGAGTAGATTCCATCAGGGGCTTGCACCAGAGCTTAAGTCGTATACGACTACTTAGTCTCGAGTCTCTCATTCAGCTGTCTTGGAAGAAGCTCATGCTCAGGAGATTCTTCGCAGGGAGCAGCAGCAAACATCTAGATGTCATAACCTAGCAGTTATACCAGCCCAAGCTATACAGGAAGGGCCTATCAAGAGGACCACATGGTAGTACCAGCAGAGGACTATATCCTACCAGAAGCCCACTTGCCACCTTTATAGAAAGCAAGGTCACACTAGAGATGACTATCGGCTTCATTTAGGATTATGTATGAGGTATGGATCGGGACATCACTTAGCCAGAGATTGCCCCGAGCAACGAGCACTAGTATAGGCACATCAGGCCTTGAGGCCTACAGTTCAGCACCTCCTGCTTCCCGACTAGCAACAGGAGCACCTCGCCCACCATTGCCTTCCCAAGGCGCACAGTACAACAAGGCTAGAGCTCAGAGTACAGGATAAAATTATGGGCAGGCATTCTTACTTGTTGTTGAGGATATAAAGACAGAGGCATAGGTCATAGCAGCTATGCTTTTAGTTGCTTCATTTCCTGCCATTACATTATTTGACACTGGAGCCACTCATTCATTCATAGCCACTAGTTTTGCCACTAGACACAACATTCCCATCACACCCTTATCCAAAAATATTAAAATCCTCACTGGAGGAGGAGTTGTACCTGTTAGTGGTGTTTGTAGACTTTGTCCTGTAGTGATACGTGGTAGAGAGATTAAAGCACAACTTCTTATAATCCCTATGCCGATATTCGATATGGTTTTTAGAATGGACTAGTTGAGCCAGCACTTTGCTCTTATAGACTGCTATAGGGGCAGTATCATCTTTAGACCACCGAATACGACGGAATTCGAGTTCACCAAAGAAGAAAAAGAGAGTTGTGAAGCAACCATATTGGGGACTCACAAGATGATGCAGGACACCCCTCAGCACCCTGTTATCACTGAGTTAGAGGATGTGTTCCCCGAGGATTTGCCAGGACTGCCACCTGATCGAGACATTAAGTTTTCTATTGAGCTTATTCCCGGAGCCAAGCCTATTTCATCTCGAGTGTATTATCTGGCACCTAAGGAGTTGGTAGAGATGAAGACGCAGATTGACGACTTGTTGGAAAAAGGCTTTATTCGTGCCAGTACGTCACTATAGGGAGCGCCTGTCCTTTTTGTTCCTAAGAAAGATAGGACAGTGCGCATGTGCATCGTCTACAGAGCTTTTAGTGTAGTGACGGTGAAGAACAAGTATCCTTTACTACGTATAGATGATCTATTCAATCAACTAAGTGGAGCAAAAGTATTCTCCAAGATTGACTTACGATCGGGCTATCACCAACTGAAGGTTCGGAAGGAAGACATTGCGAAGACGACTTTTCGATCAAGGTATGGACACTACGAGTTCTTGGTCATGCCTTTCAGTTTGACCAACTCTCCCACAGTCTTCATGAATTTAATGGACAAGATCTTTCACCAGTACTTGGACAAATTTGTAGTTGTCTTTATAGATGATATTTTGATTTACTCCAAGAGTCAAGAGGAGCATGAGCAGCATCTACGTATTGTCTTGGGAACTTTGAGGAATGAGCAACCTTTTGCGAAGCTTAGCAAGTGTGAGTTCTTTCTCAAGGAGGTATCATTTCTTGGACATATTGTTACTAGAGACGATATATCAGGGGATCCGGAGAAGATCACAGTAGTCAAGGCATGGCCCGCTCCTACATCAGCTTTCGAGGTGAGAAGTTTTCTTGGACTTGCGGGTTATTACAGAAGGTTCGTAAAAAAAATTTCTCGAATAACGGGGCCTATGACTCGACTCACTTGCAAAGATCAGGAGTTCGTATGGATAGATGAGTGTCAAGCCACTTTTGACGAGTTCAGTAAGCGCTTGACCACTGCACCCATCTTGACGCTACCATCGGGCCCGGGAGGACTTGTGATCTACAGTGATGCATCCGGGAAGGGATTAGGATGCGTATTGATGTATCATGGTCACGTAATAGCGTATGCATCGAGATAGTTGTGGATACATGAGAAGAATTATCAGACCCACGATCTAGAGCTCGCAGCTGTTATCTTTGCTTTGAAGCTATGGAGATACTACTTGTACGGCGAGAAGGTTGATATCTACACTGATCATAAGAGCCTTAAGTACGTGTTCACATAAAAAGAGTTGAATATGCGACAACGACGTTCGTTGGAGTTGATAAAGAACTAAGAGATCGAGCTACATTATCATCCTGGCAAGGCTAATGTCTTCACAGACGCATTAAGCCGTAAGCCCATGGCACACTTCTTGACTACGCAGAAGGATTTGATTAGAGACTTACAACAGCTTGGTATTGAGATAGAATTGCCCGAAGCAGATGGCGTATTAGCCAACCTCCAAGTGCAATCATCACTAGTGGAGAGGATTAAGGCGGCATTACCTACGGATGCTAGATTTTGACGGCTTCGAGAGAGGACAGAGACAGGAGAGCAGACGGGATTAAAGATTCATCCCGATGGGACATTGCGATGTGGTGATCGTATTTATGTACCTAATAGAGAGCTAAGCCAGGAGTTGGTGGTGGAAGCACACAGTTCGACTTACTCTATTCATCCCGGAGGAACTAAGATATACCGGGACTTGCGGCAGTATTATTGGTGGCACGAAATGAAGCGGGAGATAGCTTATTTCGTGGCCAAGTGTTTGGTATGCCAACAAGTGAAAGCCGAGTACCAAAGGACGGCTAGATTATTACAGCTGCTACCAATTTCCGAGTGGAAGTGGGAGCACATTACGATGGACTTCGTCATAGGATTTTCTCGGAGTCCCAGTGGACGAGATGTTGTATGGGTGATTGTTGATAGACTTACCAAATCGGCCCATTTCTTACCTTCTAGAGTGGGACAGCTCACAAAAGTTTTGGTGGATATGTACATCAAACAAATAGTGAAGCTACACGGTGTACCAGTTAGCATCGTGTCAGACCATGACTCGATATTCACCTTGAACTTTTAGAGGAGCATGTAAACAAGTTTGGGTACGCATTTGAAGTTTAACACGGCATACCATCCGCAGACAGACGGCCAGTCAGAGTATACTATTTAGATGCTAGAGGATATGTTGAGAGTGTGTATGCTTGATTTTGAAGGATCATGGGAAGACCACCTTCATCTTGTTGAGTTTTCTTACAACAACAGCTATCAAGTGAGCATTCAGATGGCTCCGTTTGAAGCATTGTATGGTAGGAAGTACTGATCTCTTATCTGTTGGAGCGACATCGGAGAGCGACATATATTGGGACCCGAGTTGGTTTTGAGCACAGTAGAGAAGGCCAAGAAGATACAGGACCACATGCGAGCAGCGCAGGATAGTCAGAAGCAGTGGGCAGATAATCGTCGTCGACCTTTGGAGTTCAAGGAAGGCGCCCATTTGTTCTTGAAGATATCTCCCTCTAGAGGCACTATTCGATTCGGAGTACATGGAAAGTTGAGTCCAAGATACATCGGCCTTTTCGATGCCTTGGAACGTGTGGGAGAGGTGGCCTACAGATTGGCATTGCCACCGTCATTAGAGGGAGTACATGACGTATTCCATGTGTCTCAGCTGAGGAGGTACGTGGCAGCCAGCAGTCATGTGCTCGATCACTCCGAAATCACAGTTGGATCGAACTTGTCGTATCAGGAACAACCGGTAGGTATGCTTGATCGCTGATAGAAGGTATTGCGAAATCAATATATACCATTGGTTTGTGTGGCATGGAAGCATCACTCGCCAGGAGTGTCTACTTGGGAGCGCGAGGACGACATCCAAAATCGTTTCCCGTATTTGTTCGAAGACCAAGGTATGTCTTGCATGATAGACCCTTTAAATATTGTATTGCATTGTACCCCCGGCATTAGTTTTAATTTCGTGGACGAATTTTTTTTAAGTTGGGTAGGATGTAAACTCCCCAAATTTTAATATGATTTTTTATAAAAATTTATTTTTCATTTATTCTTAGTATTGATCTCTAAGTAAGCTTGATCTTTTAAATATAAATTTTCTTTATATGGCAATATCAGCAAAGCATTGTTTTTACTAAATAATGCATGTTAAATATTTTGTCCAAGGGTTTATCAAAATGTCATATAAATATTTTTTTAAACATTTTAAAAAAAATTGTTCTTTAAAAATTTATTTGAAATTGGTAGATAAGTATATATATATATATATATATATATATATATATATATATATATATATATATATATATATATATATATATATATATATATATATTCTTACTTACTTATGGATAAGCCTTAATTAATAAATAAAATAAAAATTCTACTTTCATTTTCCCGTAAGGTTTTAATAAAATCTCGCGAGTGCCCCTTCCCCCTAAAACCCGACCCAGCATATCAGTTGAGTTCGTTGGAACTCTGTCGATAGGAAATCAAAAATATATATATATATATATATATATATATATATATATATATATATATATATATATATATATATATTCTTACTTACTTATGGATAAGCCTTAATTAATAAATAAAATAAAAATTCTACTTTCATTTTCCCGTAAGGTTTTCATAAAATCTCGCGAGTGCCCCTTCCCCCTAAAACCCGACCCAGCATATCAGTTGAGTTCGTTGGAACTCTGTCGATAGGAAATCAACCAAATCTCCCTCAAGTATTTATCAAATCTTTTCAAAAAAAAGATTTGTGCAAACTTGATAGAATCCTCCCCGGATTAAACCACAAACCCAATCTAGAACCATACGAATTCGAATCTAAATTAGATTTAAAACAGAGTATAAGAAATCGAATCCATTCGATAGAAAATCTCTTCAAACCCTATAAAATCCACCCGACGCTTCGTGCTTCGACTCCAGAGCAGCCTCGACCACCCCTCTACCCCAGGTGAACCCCTCCTGCCGACTGCAGCCGCCGCTAGCTCGTCGGAAGGTTGCCGCACAGCCCCAACCCGATAGCAAACAGGGGATAGCCCTGTTGTAGCCGAATCCAGGTCCCCCTTCGTGCCTATTTTCCTCTGATTCTGCTAGATCAATTTCGCTTCTGCAAGTTCCTGTTAGCAGCCAATATAACCCTCTTTGAATCCCTTCAAAAGGATTTAGAAATAACCTATTGCATCGACCCAGAGCTCAATGCAAAGGCGGGTCGAAATCTGTTCGAAAAGAGAACTGAAAACCCTTCTCAAACCCCAACTTTGAAGCCAAATTCTGATCTATACATTAGGGTTTTCGAAAAACTAATTCTACACATTGGTAGAAAACCTATACATGAGTAAAACCAAATTCGTAGATTTTAATTTCAGTATGTATACAGAAAGTTATTCGATGTTAAAGTTGGACAAAAAACTGTAAAACCTTAGAAAATTTCTCGATACGGCGTGCGCCCCGACAAACCGGGCGACGTGGTCACGAACTGTACGCACCACCAGGCAAGATACCCTGCCACCATACTCTGTGATTATTATATTCTTATTTTCAGTTGTTATTTTCAGCACTTCTTATTTGTTGATATTATAAAACTGTGCATCCAAGTCACACTTGGGTGCAAGCGACTTTATCGGTCATTTTCTCGCTTTATTTATACTCTCTTGCATTGACTTAGCCTAGTGACCACCCATTGTTGATGAGGTATTGGTATATCTCATACGGCCTTGACACATGCTCTACCATATGATGTGAGTCACATGTAGGACACGTACCCATGTAGTCGGCTGGCCACCGATACATATGGAGCGTGCGACGGATAGGAGTAAATTCCAATAGAATTGCATGCTAGAAGACTTGGCGGTTACTAGAGGTTCATATCAGTCATGGAGATGATATTACAAGTCGTTGGGTGGGAAGAACAATACCAGACGTATGGGCTTCGATTACACTTCCCCTGTAACCCGGAAGCTCCGCTGGAGATACGGGTATGATTATCCTCTAAGATTTGCCACTGTTGTTTTTTAACATTATGTGCTTAGGTCACTGGTGCCCATGTGGGGACTATACCAGATCCTATTTATAGCCACGGCTCATGCGTCAAAGGATTGTATCTCAACTGCATATTCATAGTAGACTGGTCAGGAACCCTATTGTATGTATTCCCTTTTTTTGTTATTATATATCACAGTTTTTATGGCATGGTACTTTCTTGTATCTTGTTACGTTCCGCTGAGGACCTGGTTATCTCTACAGGATTATACGACTTCCTGCAGGAGTACAGAACGACTTTGGATCCTTCATACATTGATGACGAGGTAGTTCCTACTGATTTTAAGTCTATTCCTTATTTGAAACATTTGTGGATATTTTTACATCTTTTTTCTTTATATTTTATGGAGGTTGGACTCCGACCTTATGGGACTATTTTTCTGGCTATTTGGAGTGAGTATGTTCACCCGACTATCTTTTGATACACTTATTTATTATCTAGACTTTATTATCTTTTGTGTTGAGCTGTGATCAGATTAGATTATATTATTCTGGCCTGTGATGATTTATTATACAACTTATGTACGTATATGAGGATTCCATATATTGGAGTATTCTTCGTATATGTGCAGCTGGCATGTTCATGTACACGGTCCTATGTATTTTGGGACTGGGGCATTACAGATTCTAGCTTAAGATTAGCTAATCGTGTTTTTGGAATCATGTGTTATCCTAGGGATCCCAGATAGATAGGTTAGACCATAGTATGAATTGGAGTGCAATTTCTTCAGCCTTTTTGATTATCAAGTTATTCTATTGACTAGAAGTTTTAGCTTGAGGCCGTACCACTATCCCTTTATTTTCGTAAATTACCTATCCTATGTTCACAAACCCAGTTCCGTGATTTGGCAGTACAAATCCTTCTAATTATGCGATCGAGAAGGTCTTATTCCTCCTCTAGTCATGTCATAATCAATTCCTTAAATTTTACACCTCATTGTGTTTTATATTTTTATCACCATAGGTACCAATTCCTTTCTACCCTAATCTCCTTGGCCTAGTCACTATGACTTGAAACCCTAGGTGCCTACCTAATCGTGCCTTATTTTTGAAACCCAATTATAAGAAACTACTCATTGAACTTCTCTTTATCTTGGTCCGTCAACTCCTCTTTTTGTGATTCATTTTGATTGTTTCTTCGTCGTCAATGTTATGCAATTATCAAATCTCACCGTACTACCTCGCCCTAGTTATGTTCGATCAAGTTATTCCTTCTATCTTATAGGAATAGTGCCGAATTAGTAATAATTTCCTCATAGTATTGACCAATAGTACCATGATAGCACCTAGGTTCTCTTAGATAAATCTTTATTTTTTGTAATATTCCTTGGGAAATATACCGTTCCCGAAATCCCATTAGTACGATCCTGACCTTGATTTTGTTGCTGTCATCATATAAGTTAGGATGGATCTAGAACTGAGTGTACCTTAATTTTTAGTAGGTTATGTAAAATTAGAATCCTATTAGTATTAGCGTCTTCTAGAAATCCTATTCGACTAGTTTCCCTTATACCTTGCTTTAATAAATTTTTGATGGCAACATGGGGGGCCGATCATACATCGAGACGTACATCTTCAGCAGAGGGTCTGTAATGGCCCTAGTCCCAAAATGCGTAGGCTATGATACGTAAACATGCCAGCTACGTATTTAACCAAATTTTAGTCCTACACAAATATGCATGAGCTGTATGCACTACAACAAAATTACCCTTTAATGACGGCTAAAAATCGTCATTAATCAAGAACCATGACGCTTTTTTCTTAATCCAAGCGTTATGAAATCGGGTGTTATAAATGTTTTTCAAAGCGTTATAGATAAATCTTCCGAAAACGTTATTAATAGATTGAATTTCTGCTACGTTTTATTTTCAAAGCGTTATGGATAGTTATGTAAAACCGTTATGAATAGTTAATATGGTTGGAAGTCAGGACATTTTGAAAGCATTATGATTGGTCATTGTATCAAATTTATAACGCTCTATACTGCTTGTTATACATTCCAAATACTGCTCAATTCAATTCGAAGACAACCACTTTGAACGATATTCACAACAAAGTATTGAAATATAACATTAATCGCTATTTCATTGTCTCAAAATAGGGTAAATTCCATTGTCTCAAAATAGAGTACTTTAGCTATCATTCTATATTTCTCAGGCCATATATATACATCTTCTTAAAATATATAGAGTATCCAATATAGAGTACACGTTACATCAAAACTATCCACATAAAAATATCCCACACGATAACATACAACTTAGTCACATGAAGACCTGTGTCCACAACACATGTACCCTGCAAAAGATAAAACAAGGTTTAATAAATATGATATAATGATGTATATATATGTAACTATAGGATCTTGAATGATGTATAAGTCCTGATTAAAAACACACATTAAGATCACAATTCAACATATGTAGTAGAAAACTGTTGTGTGGAGTTTCTGTCAGATTCATCTATGTGTATATATATGTAACTATCAGAAAGATGTTGGCTAAGGCCTAAGGCTATTGCCTGCAGGTAGGGCAAGTGGCAGCAGGCCAGGCCAAAGTAGTAGGCTACATTAGCAGCAGCAGGAGACTTATTCCCCCCTTCCAGCTTGACCTGCTGTAGGCAAGTTGTAGCAGATGTTGGCTAAGGATACTGATGCAGCAGATATTGGCTAAGGCCTGAGGCTATTGCCTGCAGGTAGGGCAAGTGGCAGCAAGCCAGGACAAAGCAGTAGGCTACATTAGCAGCAACATGGGACTCATTCCCCCCTCCAGCTTGACCTGCTGTAGGCAAGTGGCAGTAGATGTTGGCTAAGGCCACTGATGCAACAGATGTTGGGCTAAGGCCTGAGGCTATTGCCTGTAGGTAGGGCAAGTGGCAGCAGGCCATGCCAAAGCAGTAGGCTACATTAGCAGCAGCAGGGGACTCATTCCCCCCTCTAGCTTGACCTGCTGTAGGCTCTTGGCCATAGGCCTACGCAAGCAGTGAGCCAGTGCCAGTTAATGGGTGTCAGTCATAGTTTAGTGAGTGTCTTGACAGTGTCTTGAGTGTATTGTATCCATGTGACACTAGGGTGTCTCATATCAGTAATGGAAATGCGTGAATGAATGTTAAGGGTCGATCAAGTGTCTAAGAGGTTTAGTGTCCAAGTGTTAAGTGCCAGTTTCAGTTCAGATGAGGGATTGATATCTCCATGTATATGTGCTTTTGTAATTGTGTGTGCGTGTGAGTAAAGTAAAGAGTAAGGTGAGTTAGTGTTTTAGTATCAGTTAGAATACATGAGTTTGAGGTCAGTAACCCAATATCAGAGTTAGTGTCAGTTGAGTGTCAGTTTAAATGTTAGTAATCAGTTAGTCAGAGAGGGTGTGTGGAACACATATGGATGTGGCCAATAGGTTAGGGTATGACCTGCAAATTAGAGAGCAGGTAAAATGGAGGGGATCTTGTTAAGGATATTACCTTGACCCTCATGTATCCATATGATTGGCAATGAATTCGATGAATTCGCATCGGACATCATCTATTTCTTCCTGCGTGTATGTTGATTTTCCAGCCAATTTTTTTAGCTAAAAAGTCAAAAATAGTTACATTACTTTGTATAATTTTAGAAAAGTAATTAAGAATTAAATTAATGAACAACTTTCCTTTGACTCGATAGTAGGAGAGGGGTCTTCCATAAGATCCCGTATATATTTCATAACAAAATATTCGCATTCATAACCTCCAAGTTGTTTCGGGACCTACATGAATATATTATTTGTAAGAGAATATAATATCCATGATTATAATAAGTCATATATTAGTTTGATTACCTTGGGTAATTTTCATGTAGGACTTCTATTTTATCTTTTACCACCAATATTTGCTGTGTTGAGGCCACTAGTAGAAAATAATTGTATATAATAACATCAAAATATACACATTATTAAAATATTAACAACAATAATAATAATTTCACTCACGTATTGAAAAACAACTTAATATCTCCTCTCGGTTTAAAACACAACGAGTCCAACCAGTAAACATTAAAGGTAGAGAGGTCAACAACAATTAGAATCTAATGCTTCCTACATTAAAGGGAACATGAATGGAATAAAGCACATTGGTTATTGAATAGGAAAGAAAAATCTTGCTACTTGATTAAAACTTCTTACTCCTTGTAAATGAATGGAATGAAGCAAACTTAGGTTTTCTTAGCCTCTTAGGGCCTTTCTCTAACCAGATTGCTTATTGCAGGCCCAGATGCATTACTCATAGCAGAAGGGTTGAACATTATCAAAAGCTCCCGAGAGTTTGGAAATTTATCAAGCAAAAACCTAAAGCCAAAAGAATAGTTAAATATGGTGGCAATCTCAAAATCAAAATTTCAGAATATAAATTTCATATTTCTTACCTCATGTAGGCAACAACAGGATTCACATCTAGCTATTGCATCCTACATACCTCCAGCAAAACAATTTTAGAAAGATAACAAGATGGATTAAAGTTTCCGAACATTCCTTTCTCCAATGGTAATTTAAGATTAGGGTCGGTATCCTTAATGGTTTCTACCATCTCTCCGAAAGTGTCAATTATCTTCCTACCATAGCCAGCAACCTTCAAAGGTTGAACATTGTCAGATTCAATTGGTTTAGTACTTACGGTTGCATATTGAATTTTTTTAGACAATTTGATAAAAGATATTGACACTAGCATTAAATAATATTACCTCAAGACCACCAACAATAAACTCTTTGAGCCAAGCTACTAAAGACCCAATTGCATCTTTACCAACTTCTATTTCTCCATGAAGTGGCACGGGAAGGCTCACAGTAGGTTGAAGGGCTTTCATAATTGAAACCCTAACATTATGTTCTCCTAATTCAACATTATGAATTTTCTCATTTGGTCCACACCCTTCAAAGACAATTCCCTCGACAACAATATTTTCTTTTGTGCCCACTGCTAGCTTACATTTGGTTCCCTAAACAAAATAATAAACAGTTATTCCTCGATATAATTACTTCATGTTATAATTAAGTTGTTGAATCAAGATTATGTAATGAATATATGTACTTACCATGGCAATGTTTGATGTAGGATATGTTATGAATTTTTGCTCGCTTAACTTTTTATTCTGTTTCACCTTTTCAAAGAAGATAGAAGATAAAAAAGCATATTAGAATAAACATATTAGATAGAAATAGAAGAAAAAAAGCTTATTAGATGAAATGGAACTAATTGTAATAAGCATTACCTTAGAACTAAATGATGGACTCTTGTTTCTAAGAGACTCGTGTTCATTCTTACGAGACATTATATAGTTCCTATTACCACTTCCTTTGGTATTGGAAGCAACCTTCTCAGATGTTTGTGAAGCTCCTTGGGCTTGAAATTCTTTTAGCATGATCTCCAATTCTTATCTCCGTTTACGCTCCTCTTCCAATTGGGACTTGAGTAGTTCATTTTATTTTTTCATTCCCCGTTTTGGAAGCTTGAAATAGGTCGTTGGTGTCGGTCCTAATCCCAGACCCCGAATACGTCCTGAATCAAATTCGACGTCTCCATATATCATTCCCTATTCTCAGGTTCACAATCAATATTCAGTAACTCATGGATCAAAACATATGTATGTGCTTGAAATAGCATGAAACATAAAATATAGTATCTTGCAGCAACATATTAAGATAATTCTAGATCAAAATAGACTACAGTTTCTCCCGTATACTCTGAGATCAAAATACACTACAGTTTCGAGAAAAAAACACATATTAAGACAATAAAGATGAGGGATTTCCATGAAACAGTTCTTGAAACAGTTCCCAAAATAGACTACTAAGTAATTTTAGCTTGCAGCAACATTTCAGACTTGCAGCAACATTTCTTTAAACAATTCACTTGCAGCAACATTTCAACAAGAAGATTTGGACTGTACAATCCAAGTTCCTTCGCAATCTTCACGTAAATAGGTCGAGGGTGATTCATCAACAACATCAAATGACTCAAAATCAGGTACTTTATTCCAAGTTTCATCTGTAACAAAATAATCGATTCCCTCGTCGTCATTTTCTTCATCATAATAAATCCTTTGAGGAGCCGATAAAACGATTGACCAATTATCATCCAATTGATCAAGAACATAAAATACTTGCTTTACTTGAGAGGGCAAAAAAAAAGAGTCAGACTTGTGGCCAACTCTACCAAGCTCGACCAATGTAAAACCAAGTTCATCAACCTTAACACCATTCTTGCTGTCAACCCAATCACACTTGAAGGCGGGAC
Source organism: Iris pallida (assembly GCA_029216955.1). Taxonomy (NCBI): domain Eukaryota; kingdom Viridiplantae; phylum Streptophyta; class Magnoliopsida; order Asparagales; family Iridaceae; genus Iris; species Iris pallida. The sequence continues at coordinate 44,565 of JANAVB010031816.1, forward strand.
TCCGAAAGGAGAAATAGTCAAGCAACCAAATCTTTTTGATAACACCGTAAAATGTCATATCTGAGATGATGGGATTGTTGTCCTTTGTGCTAGCAACTTGAAAAGTCTTTGCCACTAGAGTCACTCTACTGTTTTGCTTGACTCGTACGTTGTCACGATCTTTCGTTTGATAGTGACACCCATTAATTACATAACCTGGGATCTTAGTCACGTGATGTCGAGGTCCATGAGCTATCCATTTTAATTCATCAGAGACATTGCTAGTTGGGTCTTCTTTCATAGCCTCAACCTGTCATTTTTTTCCTAAGTTTAATATTTATTTTCACTAAGTAGAACATAAAATATAGTAGCTTAATCAATACCCTTGATCGTAACCAACTAATAAAGCTGCGATTGTTCTCATCTTCTAACCATTTTGCACTTTTTACTCTATGAGGGTGCAGCTTTTTCAAGTAAGCCTTGTGTTTCCTATCAAGTATAAAGTAGAATTTTTTTAATTACAAAGCGAAATATAAAAAAGGATGTGCTTGGTCCAAAGATAAAACTAAGTAAAGAGTAATATAGACATCTTTACTCGATATAAGGTTGAACATCATTTGTGTTGTGCAACACATAAAGATGTGCTTGGTCCAAAGATAAGCGGTCAACTTTACAGATATTTCCTTTTTCTATAGGTTTTTCCTCATTATTTGTAGAAGAAACTCCAATGGCGGGTTGTTCTTCTAGATATTCTGAACAAAACTCACTGGCTTCCTCTATGATATAGCATTGTGTAATACACCCTTCAGGACGATTCTTATTTCTTACATAACCCTTTATCACACCCATAAACCTATAATGAACAAATGATAAAGATAAAAATGATTACAAAAACATCAATCATGCTACTATATAATGAAAACCAAAGTTCAAACTAGACCAACCTCTCTAGTGGGTATATCCATCGGAAGAAAACCGGACCGCCAAGTTTGACCTCCCTGACAAGGTGCACCATTAGATGTACCATTATGTCAAAGAATGATGGTGGAAAATATTTTTCCAATAAGCACAATGTGATCACAAGATTATTTTGGATATCTTGCAATTTTTGTACATTCACGACTTTGGCACAAAGGACATTAAAGAAGAAACATACTCGTATAATAGCACATCTCACATGCTTTGGCAACACACCACATATTGCAACAGAAAGTAGTTATTGCATTAGAACATGACAATAATGGGATTTGAGACCATATAACTTTAGATCTTCTATTGAGACATTAGATCTAAAATTCGAAGAGTAACCATGTGGGACATTAAGGTCATGCAAAGTTTGACACACTATTATTTTCTCTTGCCTCGATAAAGAATAACATGCAGCTGGAAGATAAATCCCATTTTTCTTATTATGAGGTGTCAATTCCTTCCTTAAGCCCATCTCTACAAGATCTTTGCGACTATTGATACCATCTTTTGTTTTTCCAGGAATATTTAATAGGGTCCAAATGATACTATCGCAGACATTCTTCTCAATGTGCATGACATCCAAGTTATGTCTAATAAAAAGATATCTCCAATACACTAGCTCAAAAAAAATGGATTTCTTCTTCCAACAACTTGTAACTTTGTCTTTTTGTACTTCTTTTTTCCTCTTCTTTGGTGTGAATTTATTTTGCACTTCTGCTTCCTTCTTCTTTGAAGTCTTCTTCTCTGATATCTTTTTCTGGAACATCTTTTTTTCCCCCAAGAAAGGGCAATCCCCGCAACCTTTATTAATATTTGTTCCCCACTTAATGGTTTAGGATGAGTTCCGAACTCTTTGTCACCATTAAATGCCTTTCTTTGTGATCGAAAAGAATGGTTATGCGACAAATACCTTCTGCGACCAGTATAAATATTCTTGTTGCAATGTTTCAATCTATCTGAATAAGTATTTTTTGTTGCATATTTGACAAGCAAAATATCCTTTCACACAACAACCAGACAAGTTGCCATATGCAGGAAAATCGTTAACAATCCATAACAATACAGTTCTCAATGTAAAAGATTCTTGCCGATAGGCGTTGTCACCCTCATTTCCCGTATTTTCCGTATTTCGTATTTATACTCGTATCTAGATTTTGGCATGTATTTTATTTTTCTCAACTTGTGGAATTTTGATATTTTTCGTATTTTGGGTTTTGTCATGGCTCGGTTTTAATTGGATTGGGTTGGTTTGGTTTGGTTTATTTGGTATTGGAACACCTTAACCTACACTCCACCTTCAACACACCACAACCCACCCTCTTTATATTCCCCACCTACCACTCTCTCTTTTCATTACCACCACCATTTAGTTCCGAACTCTTTGTCACCATTAAATGCCTTTCTTTGTGATCGAAAAGAATGGTTATGCGACAAATACCTTCTGCGACCAGTATAAATATTCTTGTTGCAATGTTTCAATCTATCTGAATAAGTATTTTTTGTTGCATATTTGACAAGCAAAATATCTTTTCACACAACAACCAGACAAGTTGCCATATGCAGGAAAATCGTTAACAATCCATAACAATACAGTTCTCAATGTAAAAGATTCTTGCCGATAGGCGTTGTCACCCTCATTTCCCGTATTTCCCGTATTTCGTATTTATACTCGTATCTGGATTTTGGCATGTATTTTATTTTTCTCAACTTGTGGAATTTCGATATTTTTGTATTTTGGGTTTTGTCATGGCTCGGTTTTAATTGGATTGGGTTGGTTTGGTTTGGTTTATTTGGTATTGGAACACCTTAACCTACACTCCACCTTCAACACACCACAACCAACCCTCTTTATATTTCCCACCTACCACTCTCTCTCTTCATTACCACCACCATTTATTTCCTTCTTCTTCTTCTCCTTCCTCTACACAACTCTCCCAACCCTAGGCAAGTGTATCTTGCCACTACATGAGAACCCTCTTTTAATTGTCCGTTTGCAAGATTAGGACATGGTGACCAACATTAGGTCTTGGTATTTTGTGATTTGAAGTCTCCATTATTCTAGATCTAGGTTTTTCCTATTTTCGAATTTTGCATGGTTTGAGCTGCTTTGGTTGGAATTTCTTGGGTTTTGATGTTTCCATGTGGTAGAGCATTCAGTTTTACTCCAGTTGGAGCTTAGGAAATCCGGATTTGGAGTTCGGATGGCCAAGTTATGAATTTTGAAGCTTGGGTTCAGTCATGGTGTTCTTGCTGTTTGGAGAAGACAGTGAGCAGTGTGCAGAGCTATTTAGCTTACGCACCCTGAGCTACGTGCGCTCTTTAGCGCTGCGTACACAGGCTTGAGTACGCTTCCTGTTGGAAGCGTGTCTCCTTGAGTGTGCGTGACTTTTCACGTACACTGCTCCCTTGAGTGTGCGTGACTTTTCACGTACACTGCTCTCTCTCAGCGTGCGTGACTTTTCACCTACGCTGCTCTCTGAAGCGTGCGTGACTTTTCACCTATGCTGCTCTCTGTAGCGTGCGTGACTTTTCACCTACGCTGCTCTCTGAAGCGTGCGTGACTTTTCACCTACGCTGCTCTCTGTAGCGTGCGTGACTTTTCACCTACGCTGCTCTCTGAAGCGTGCGTGACTTTTCACCTACGCTGCTCTCTGTAGCGTGCGTGACTTTTTACCTACGCTGCTCTCTGTAGCGTGCGTGACTTTTTACCTACGCTGCTCTCTGTAGCGTGCGTGACTTTTCACCTACGCTGCTCTCAGCGTGCGTGACTTTTTCGTACGCTGCTCCCCTGACCCCTTGCTTAACCCATTGGCTCTTGGAGTTTTGGTCTTATTTCTTTATGCTTGGCTTTTCTATAGCCCTGTATATTTTATTAGTTTTGGTCTTATTTGGAATGACTATTGTACTTGGCATGGTATGACAAGGAACTAGCATAACACGACAGTGACCCGTAGTGGTACACTCCTGACATGACCAACCTGACATGATAGTGGCCCGTCGTGGCGCACTCCTGACAAGTACCCTGACATGATTTATCTTGATGCTGTTGCGACGGCTAATTTAACTTGACTTGCCTTGACACCGTGGGTAGTTCTTTCTTGTTTGCTTGTTAAATCCACTTGTCCCGTCTTGCATTATGTCTAGGATGGGGCTCCTGAGTACCACGGTCAGGAGTACCTACTAAAATGGATTAAGGTTAATAACTAGAATAACACAGTAGTCATGAAGAGATGACACAGCTACAGGCAATCCCGTTACCTGGGCGCTCTTGGGATTTGTAGCCTGCCGTCGAGTAGGGCACATTTCTAGCACACCGTCACGTGTTGTACCCTTTAAGTCACCTAAGGGTACATTTGTCTCCTGGACAATGTACCCATCTGAATTCAACTCCTAATTTTCGACCTGGGTAACCTGGATGGTCTGCAGGGCTTGTGGCTGTGGAACAATCTCACTGCATCTCGTTAGTAATTAGGCCTGTGATAACCCTAGTTAGTTAAAGTAGTAAGCCGTAGTATCTGCTTGGCCGTGATTGATTGGATGAGGTATAACCAGTTTAGCCATGTCTTGATCCAGTATAAGATTGCTCCTTGTCTTGATTTCTTGCATTATTATCTTGCCGATAAATGGTGGGAAACCAAGTTCTGTTCAGATGAAGGGTTACAATCCCGGTCCTTGTTTGGTTTACGGGTTGTAACCTGGCTATCGGAATAGTCCCATGGTTATCTCGTCGTATATCATCCTGGCATATTTTTCGTAAATTCTAGTTTTAAATATTATATTTTCTTGTGCTAATTGCTGGCTTTTGTTCTTATTTCCTGGCCCCCTTGTGGCACTTGCTCTTTCTGGGGTTGACCCAGCTGGTTTTGTGTGGCCAGATTTCAGAGCAGCTCCCGAGGATCTACCAAGCTTCCAGCCCAATGGTGGCGACTAGAAGGAACCCGGGCTACGAGTGGGTTTTCTATTTTGTTTCGCTCACTCTATTGTAAAGTTATTCTTTTGAGGCGTTTAGCCGACGAGCATCTGTTAGCTCGATGCACTTTACTTACTGTCTTCCTACGGGCTGTAAACATGATTAACAAATCCTAAGGTTGATCATGTATGACTTAACTCTTGCTAGTCCCTGCATTTTGTACGACTAGCTTCATGATCAGCTGAATATGTAATATTTGGGACGCCTTATTATTGTATATTTAATGATCATACATCTTGCGACCTTACTTACTTGCTTGTGATTGAGACATTAGGCTTGTTCATGACCATAAGAGACTATTGGCTTGTAGTAAACCCTTATATTTCTAGACAGCCGTGACCGTATATCGAGGTGGTTTCTATTTCAATATACGTAGCTGGCTGTGTCTGCCCCCGCTCTCCAGTATTCTGGTTCTGGGGCGTGACAGACGTCGTAAGTCACAACTCCATCATTCCACAGCAACTGGAGATCCTCAATCAATGGTGCTAAATAAACATCTATGTCATTTCCAGGTTGTTGGGGGCCTGATATCAACCATGTTAACAATGTGAACTTTCTTTTCATACACTACCAAGGTGGTAAATTATAAGTATTCAACATTACAGGCCAACAACTGTACCTACTACTGAGTGAACTAAATGGATTAATCCCATCGGCTGAAAGAGAGAGTCGAAGGTTTCTTGCTTCTGCTGCAAACTCTGGAAATTTATCATCAATTGTCTTCCACGTCGGTGAATCTGCGGGATGATGCAATTGGCCATCAACTTTCCTTCCGTCTACATGCCATGTCAAATTCTTTGATGTTCGTACCGATCGAAACCACCTTTTAAAGCAGAAAATGGGTGGAAAGTAACATAGAACTTTAGCTGGGATGCCCTTCTTTTGCTCTTCCTGACTTTGTTCAGTCATATTCTTCTTTATCTTATATCTCGACGTTCCACACGTAGGACATGAGGTTGCATTTTCATAATCTTTTCTATAGAGTATGCAATCATTCAGACATGCATATATTCTCTTATATCCCATTCCAAATATTGAAAAGCAATGCTTAGCCTCCCTAGTAGTTACAGGCAATTCATTTTCTCCCGGAAGCATGTCGGCGAACAATGTCAACACATCTGAAAAGCTTTTATCACTCCAACCACTCTTGGCCTTGATACTAAAGAGCTTCACTATCGCAGATAGCTTCGTATACTTTTTACAACCATTATACAATCGTTTCTTAGCATCATCAAGCAATGAATTAAAGTTCTCTTTATCATCTCCTTCAATGTCGTTCCTTTTTAATGCATGGAACATCTCTAGTGTATCTGCCATATCATTTAAAGTATCCATATCATAGTCGTTATAAATAGACGCACCTGTATCCTCACACACTTTATTAGGATCAACTTCCCCATGCCATATCCATATAGTATACCTTGGATCGATACCAACTGTCGCCAAATGAAATTTTACATCTTCTAAACTCAGACTAAAGAGATTCTCGCACTCATTACATGGACATCTAATAAAGTCGAGATCATCTCCACTAGCTTTAACATGCTTCATAAATTCATCAACTCCGGCTCTATATTCTTCCGATAATAGGTGCTTTGTCATCCAAGATCTATTCCTCTGTATAATAAAGCAAAACACCGAGTAAGTGATTGTAACTTGAAAGTTTCATTTCAAGCTGAATGCGGAGAAGATTGATTCCAGAATGGCTAATGTGAAGTAGATATGGCCAATAAATTTAGACTCATGAAAGTGGAGAAGGTTGATTCCAGAATATAACTTTAATTGCTAGAGTTAAAAAAGAAGAAGAACATGACTTAGGAATAGTTCATTTGGTTATTACAAAATAGAAAATGGTTTACAATTCCCTATATGTGCATACGGGTATAAAAGGTAACAAGATGTCAAAATATGTAAGAATATATATTGAGAAAGTCTATATGAATCATCTACATAACTACAAAAGAGGGTCAAATAAACCTAAAAAAAGAGTTGGTCAGCGCTCACATCCAACATGACCGATATCATTTAATCTAAAGATGTACAGTCAAACAATTACAAATTGATGTCAAAGATCCATCCCACCCTCAATGCATGAGCAACGTGCATACTTTAAAAAATAAGTTGTATTGCCTGGAGTAATTTAATCTAAGAAGAACAAGACTTGATTTAAAGACAATATGACATGGCACATACACAGACACGGTACTGATTTCTGCGTGACCTGGAGTAATTTCGAATATAAAAATGTCGTGTTCAACATGTGTCATACACGACGTTACAGGGACACTGATCTCTTTTTTGTCCATAATTTCTAGAAAATAGGTCAATTGAAAAGAACGTGTCTCCATGAACCAAAACAAACCTTGCTACCCGAACGTGTCTCCATGAAGTTCAACTTGTAAGTATTCGTCCGAAAGCAATGGAATTAACACCCTTCCATACTACAAGAACCAACAAAGAAAGAAACAAGAAGATGAACCAATGTGCGGACAAAGAAAATGCCTCACAAATTAGTAAAAAAAGAAAATTCATTCAAAGATTGCCAAACATGCATTCAAAGATTTCAGCCATCTTTCGAAAACTAGAAAATAGAAAATAGGTCAAAAATTAGGGCATTTTACTAAAATCATGTCGAGGCAGAATTTAGGGCACAAAATAAGAAATAATTTAGGACAAACCTTGGGGAGCGGGAAGCAGGTTGAGGGGAGTTGGGGCGCGGGGAGCGGGCTGAGGGGAGTTGGGGCGCGAGGAGCGGGCTGAGGGGAGTTCGAGAGCCGGGAGCGGGCTGAAGGGAGTTGGGGAGCGGGAGGAGAAAGAGAGAAGGAGAAAGAGAGTAAGTACGGGAGATGGGGTTTAGACTTTTCGACTTAAGTGCAGGAGTAAATGCGGGAGAGTCAAGGTTTTGACTTAAAATTTGGTATTTTTTTCATAACGCTCGTATCAGTGAGAGACAATCGATAAGGTTTATATAGAAAACCGTCATATAATATAGTCTTGTTGAACTTTGATGATGCTTCT